>JAVJIF010016127.1:0-112865 GCA_038442645.1 Agave tequilana
ACCAAATCTTTTATCACTCTTTCAATCTCATTTATACAAATCACTTCTTATTTCTCAACTTTTTATTCTACTACTTTCTTCTAACTCAACTTTAACTCAATTTTCCTTTTTCTTTAAAGAACTAAAGAAGAACTTTAACCAAACTTTGTATCTTAAAAGAGAACTTGCTAAACAAGCTTCCATCGCTAATCCCTCCTTGTGGATCACGACCCGCATAGTCACTTGCTATAGCGTGTAGAATTGAGTAACTTGCACTTTTCATTCTTAGTTCTGAAATTCTTTATTTTTTGTGCAGGTCTTACCTCAATCAGTAAAGATCAGCAATCCAAAGAAGCATGATCATTCTAATTTTAAAAAGCCAACGGTAAAAATAAGCCAAGCAAGAACTAAACAAAACATTCATTCCAAAAACTTTATACATGTTTTATTCAGAAACATCCTTCCATTTGGAATATATTCCTTCAATACATATTTGATTACATTAATAAGAGTAATACAAAGCTCCATTACACTTCTATGTTAAATTTTTTTGAAAAGAGATAAAGATGATCTCGGTTCGATCTTTCCATCCTGCCGCTACGTCTAGTCACACCTTCAAACTCTGAGAGCATGTCCTTCAGAGAATGTCCATCAGAAAGAACAGTCTCATTGCTCAAACCATTACCCAGAAGACCCTAAAAGAAGCTCGGGGGTGGTTCCTTTACAAAAAATAGAGATCCTCCAAATGAAGGATCTTCTCCTCTCTATCTGGAACGCGCCTCCAAGGAAGTTAAACTGGAACCTCCATCCTCCGCGCACTTCAACAAGAATCATTTGGATCCCCAAGAAGCTTTCCAAAGCAATGGCGACACCCCAGGCTCTAGACGAACTCTGGCAAGATACACAAGTAGCGATGTCCGATCAGAAAAGAACCTCCAAGACAGTAATAATATCATACCACAACCCTGTGCTCTAAAGAAGAGGTTTAGGTTTGGAAGAGAGAGTGTTTCATCGACGGCCGTGACAAAACACCCCAGTATCTCTTCCCATTGCTTGAGACACAAAAGGAATTCTCAGGCACGAGGCACATGCATCCGAGAAGACTGAAGCCTACAAGATATGGCTGGGCAGCTGTGGAATCGCACTAGCAACCTAGAGCTATCCAGGACAAGTACCACTTTCGATCGGAGCCGGACCCCTACCTGTCATGCTCCATGGTGGCACACTGTCACGGCATCTAATGTGTCATAAAAGGTTCATCACGACAACTAATGCATCACACAACCTAACTCTCACATGGTTAGAGCCCGACCCCAGTTCCTCCACCTTCATCTCTCTCTTTCCTTCCTTCACTGATGAAGGTGAAAAAAAGTCATGGCGATCCAACAGAACAAAGGAGAAGCAAAAATTTCTTTTGAGAAGATAGCAGAAGTGATTTCCATCCAAGGGTTTCACTCTATTTATAGATGAAAGAAAAGCTGAACCGTCACCAAATTCAAATTTTCAATCCCCAAAAAGTCGGTCCACGTCCCGAGATTTTCGGTCAAAATCAGCAGAAGATCAACGTCATCGCCAAAACACGAAACCTTACCTCTCAGTCATTATGTATCTTGGATTTGAAGAGACACGAGATCTGATCCCAGAGAAATCCATCTGACTGATGGACAGCTGGCAGCCACTTGTACAACCTGCAATTAAATCCTGAATATTCACATTTGTGGATTATATTCTCATCCTCTCATGAACATCAAAATGAACTTAAGGCATTAAGGGTTTCCTACCAACTCTGCTCTTTTAACTTTCCGTCAGCAGGTTTTGATAATCGAAAGAGTGGGGGCATTTGTAGTGGCCAAAATCTGACTAAATCCAAGATGTAGACATGTGTCCCTCATCTTTCAACCCTCCGAGGTACATCAGAACTTTCCTCTGAAGTTCATACTGTTCTCGACATTCTTAAGATCCTCTCCACTCCGAAGCTTCCACCTGTTTCGAAGACTTTAGTTCGAAACCAAGTAGCTCCAGTAACTCTTCACTCTCAATCTCCGCCGATGGTTACACCAACTTATTTTCTCCACGTTCATAACGTGTAATGGCACTCAGTGCGGCAAGGTATAGACAGTGGCGGATTTTTCTGCATGTAATTCCAACAATTCAGCACCACTCATCGCGGCCATTATAGCAAGTTGACATGTGCAAATCATGCAGTTATGAAGATCTCGCCTGCACCAAAAGCTCAGTCGAGTATAAATAAACCTCGCCTTCCAATGAAGAGGGGGATTCCTAAGAAGACTTCTATGGACTTCATAGACCTATAAGACTTCTGTTTTCCTGATACTGGATTCATCCTTAGCTCTAAGACACCCAACACATTCATGTAATTCCTGTAACCTGAGAATTATAGTGAAGATTTCTCCTCTCACCGTGATTTTTCCTAATTAAGGATATTTTCACGTAAAATCATGTGTCTCTCACTTTCTATGATTGCGCATTGTTAATGTACACTACCCTTAACTACATTCTCGCTTGTGCTGAGGATCGACCGTCCAATCACTTGTGGCGAAAAATCACCACCACAACAGTCATATATAGATTTTCAACAAAAGTAATATATAGTATTAATGAATAAGTTGTGTGTAGTTTAGCTTATTTTAGATTACTTTAGTTACAAACAAAGATTTATGACTAAATCACACCTATAGTTAAAAAATATAATTTATTAAAAACGATCCTAAAATATGTTTTGAAAAACATCAACATGTGTGTGTGTATAAAACAGGTTTAAGAGGATTATAGAAATATCACAATTTTTTACTTGTCTTTCTTTTTAAACAGAGTTTTAAATATACAAGCGTCAAAACTTGTCTTTCTTTTACCTTTTAAGTTTTTCCAAATTATTAAAACACAGGGTCTCAAACGAAGTTTTGCTAACAAACAATACTTTGTAAGTTCTGACCAGTTCTATCATAGTCAAATCGCTTATCAACTTGCGCCAAGCAAGTTTGTGTTCTCTTATCTTTCTTTCCCTTATTATGGCATAGTTTGGTCTTGTCAACCTAGTTCTCAAATGCCACATTGGTGTTAATGTGTTGAAAGCCCCCCTGGAGAGAAAAGGACATGGGAATGTGATGTAGGAACCATACTATATATTGGATATAGAAAGATGAAGGTGAGGTCATCGATATCACTTACCCTGACTCGACTCGACACTTGGTGCACTAGTACAGATGTACAGATGTTTGATGTCAGTTTCAATAACATAATGACGTAAAATAAAGACGGTGATATTTTTATAATACGTTGAAAAACTTACGACATCGGTTTATAATGAAATGACGTAGAAACTCGATGGTGACAGTTTTTATAATATGTTCAAAATTTACAACATCGGTTCTACAAAGAACCGATGTAGAAACTCAAACAAAAAAACATAAAAAATATTTAACACGTCGGTTCTCTAAAGAACGAACGCAAAACTCAGGCCAAAAAAAATTACTTAAGTCGGTTCTAAAATGAACCGACGCGGTATCCCAAAAAATCAATTCCGCCCAAATTCCCCTCTTCTCTCCCACTCAAATTCTCCAAATCTCATCTCTACAAGCTGCACCCCCTCCTCTCCCCCTCGCGTCAATTTTACAGAGGCGCATTCCTTCAGCAAGCTCTACTTCTTGAGCTCGCCTCCGCCCCCCTCCAGCTCGCCTCTGCTCTCGCCCTCACCCACCGCCTCTCCGCCCTAGCCTAGCGCTTTCAAGAGGTTGCTCTCGCCTAGCTCGAACTCGCCTCCGCCCTCCTCGAGCTCGCCCTCGGGCAAGTCGAGCTCTCAACGGCCGCTCGGCTCTGAGCAGAGCAACCACCAACGCCACCTCCCGCGATGACTCCGTCCTATGTTCAATCCACGATCAACACAGATTGTTGAATGCTGCACCCCCACTGCTCTCTGCCTTCCCCACTCCTTGTTAGTCCATTCTACATTTTAATCTCAAATTGGCATGTTTGACGTAACTTTGCTTCCTATTATAGCTTTCATGGTCTTCAATGATATTTACTCATGTGATAGCTTCATGTTATTCATTTTTATTCAATTCTTAATCTGCAAAAGCATGACATGAATGTATTCTCTCATCTGCAACTCCTAATATTTGATGAGAGCAACTAGTTGGTGATTGCGAGTGGTGGTTGCACTGCACAGTACAATATATAAAGGGTTTTGAAGTGTTACAGGACAACCTGTGCCATCTTATGAAGGCAAGCAGATGAGAACAATGAAGGACTCGGGGCACCATCCCAAAAGACTAGTCTTTTAGGTGGAGTTGCCCAAATCCTTATATTCCCAAGACCATCCCCACGTCTAGCCGATGTGGGACTATTTGTTCGACCCAAATCCCAACAATCCCCCCTCGAATAAAGAGTCTCCCTGTAAGCTCAACTATCTTCGCACCGGAAGATCAAATGCTCCATCGAGATATCCAACTCTTCACTGCGTGGGTGGACGGCACGCCTTATGTGAAGTACCTACTGCAGTTGGTCACTCCTCTACGAGGACCACTGCCAAATTTCTCGAGAGCCAAACATTAGCTTCACAAGGGCCTATTGCGCCTTTTGCGCCAGTGGGGTGGGCAGGCCATTGTGCCTTTGTGCCATTGGGGGATCTATACATCGTCGAACATCACCCACACACACGATTAAGTTCGGGGTGATACCACTTGAAGGACTCGGGGCACCATCCCAAAAGACTAGTCTTTTAGGTGTAGTTGCTCAAATCCTTATATTCCCAAGACCATCCCCACGTCTAGCCGATGTGGGACTATTTGTTCGACCCAAATCCCAACAATTGTTGGAAAGAGCGAATATTGCTAAGGAAGTTGACATGAATCGTCGAGGGGTCGTCGAGTGATCGCCAAGGAAGTCGACAATGAAGACGAAGGGAAACAGCAACAGAAGAAAGCAGCAGCAGCAGAACAGGCTTAGCGGTCGACCGGGCCGATCGACCGCACATACACAACGGGCCCGGTCGACCGCACATACACAACGTGCACAGGGTCAGAGAGCGGTCGACCGCCCGGTCAACCAAATGCCTGACTGTAAGTGCCCAACTCTCTGTTGTTTTCGGGCGACCGACCGGTCGACCGAGGTGGAGGTCGGTCGACCGGACCGGTCGACCGACAGTCGGGTTTGGGCGAAAATCTGCTGTTCCGGAAATCTGGGTATTTAAGGGCTGCTATTGTTTTCTATAGTTAAGCATCTTGTAGAAGATCCTTGAGAAGAAACTGCTGGAGCTCTCTTGCATTCAAAGAGGCTGCTAGCAATTGTAATCTTCTTCCAAAGTAATTAAATCTCTCTCTGATTGCCCCGAGGACGTAGGCGCTGAGGCCGAACCTCGTTAAAACTGTTGTTTGCATTTTGTGCTTTCTTTTTGTGTTTATTTGTGCTGTTTGGGTGTTCCTTGTGCTTGGAGACTTGTGAGATCCTCTGTTGGTTGTTGTCATCGGCCCACAACAAGTGGTACCAGAGCTTCCAGGTTGCGCTTGGGATTTCTGAGGATTCGAAGGGCTCGAGATCTGATGGTGGAGATCGTGTGTCGATCTCAGATCAGAGGTATTGGTGTTCGAAGAGATCGTGTGTCGATCTCAGAAGGACGCAAGGAGGGCTCGTTGAATCTGTGGTGGAGTAGATCCAGTGAGAAACTCAATCTAGGGTTTCAAGGGACAGGTAAAAATTCAATTTTTATCTGAGTAGAGATCTAGTTCCAGTTGGTTATTCTTCCGCATAGATAGAGGATTAGAAATCTCAATGGCAGAGGAAAGTACTTCGGTTAAGACCATGCATCCTCATCCAAGGATCGACGTGGTGAAGTTCAATGATACAAATAACTTCGGGATGTGGAGATGTGAGGTTATGGATGCGCTGAATGCATCGAACCTCGAGAATACTCTCCTATTGGAGAAGAAGAAGAGCACGACCACTGATGAAGAGTGGACGAAGATGAACAGGTCGGCATGTGGCTTGATACGTTCATGTTTGTCGCAAGACATAAAATATCTTGTGCAACATGAGACGTTGGCTAAGAAACTGTGGGATACCCTTGAGAAGAAATACCTCACGAAGAGTGTTGAATCCAGGTTGCAGCTTAAGAGTAAGCTGTACCAGTTTCGCATGAAGAAGGGGAGCACAGTGAATGAGCACATCAACCGATACACAAAGCTTCTTACAGATCTGATAAACGTGGATGTCGTGGTAGAAGAGGAAGACAAGGCGGTCATTCTCCTGAACTCACTCCCACCGGAGGAGTATGAGACATTCACTATGACGTTTATCAATGGTAGGCAGACTTTGGACTACCATGAGGTGTCATCTGCACTGATAAGTTATGAGACAAGGAAGAAGGAGAGACATCCTTCTCAGTCAAGCTCATCGGCGGAGGCATTGGAAGTAAGAGGCAGGAGTTCATCGCGGAAGGGCAAAGAGGTTAGAGGAAGATCGAAGTCCAGGCCGGGGTTCAGAAATCTGAAAAGGAATCAGTGTGCCTTGTGCAAGGAACTAGGACACTGGAAAGCAGAATGCCCGAAGGCCAAAGATAAGAAGGTGGAGTCAAAGACCGAGGCGAATCTTGCACAGGCAGATGGATCGGATGATGACTCATCGGTGTTCTCTCTCTCTCAGTTACTACCCCTACTGTTAGTGATTCAGATAGTGCTGAGTGGATCTTGGATAGCGGAGCCACCTATCATGTGTGCCCGAACAGGGCCTGGTTCTCTAGCTTTAAAAGGCTGGATGGATGTTACACAGTCATGGGGGATGACCATTCGTGTAATATTGAAGGGATGGGTACAGTTCGCATCAAGATGGATGATGGGATAGTTCGAGAGTTGAAGGAGGTGAGGTATGTACCTCAGCTCAAAAGGAATCTTATCTCAGTTGGCACTTTGGAAGCATCGGGCATGGTGATATCTGTTCGAGATGGCGATCTCAGGATGATCAAGGGCTCGATGGTGGTGATGAAGGGCGTCCGCCGAGGAAACCTCTACTATTTGAAGGGTAGTACGATTACAGATCAGGTGGAGACTTCGAGTTCTTCAGATGTTGGTGGCCCGGAGGTCTGGCAGGGAAAGGTCGGATAGGAAGAAGAAGAATCTTTGTAAGCTCCAGCAAAGAAGGAAAGGGAAGGTGCTGCTATCTGCAATTTAGAAGGTGGACACAGCGTTCTGGATAAGAAGAAGGTGAGATTCAGTACCAGTACTCACCACAATGAAGGTCTTCTTGATTGTGTTCACATGTGCATTTGGGGACCTACTAAGAAGGCATCGCTTGGAGGTCACAGGTACTTTGTCTCATTTATTGATGGTTCATCTAGGCAGGTTTGGATATATCCCATGAGACAAAGGGGTGAAGCCCTAGATGTTGGTGAAGTGGACAGGAAGAATGGAGAGGCAGATAGGTAGGAAGATAAAGGAGCTTCATATTGGTAATGTTGGAAAAGACATGTACCAGTTCCTACGATTTGGCCAGAACACAGGTATTGCAACTCACTTCACAACAGGTACAGATGGGTTGCTAAAGAAGTGATCCGTCCCTTGCTGGAGAAGGTTCGGAGGTTGTTGTCTAATGCAGGATTAGACAGGTCGTTTTGGGCTGAGGCGACCGAGTATGCTAGCCATCTCATGAACAGATCGACTGCGATTGGAGGTAAAGCTCCGTTGGAAATTTGGTCTGGGAAAGCTGCTCAAGATCATTGTTTGCTGTGGGAGTTTGGAAGTCCGGCCTACTTCAGTGCCAAGAATGGCAAGGTGAATCCACGAGCAAAGAGGTTTGTCTATTTGGGTGTCAAGGGAAGCAGTTATAGGTTGTGGGACCCAGAAGACAAGAAGATCGTGATGAGCAGGCATGTCACTTTTGGAGAGACTTCAGTGTTGAAGTCCACCGTCTCTCAGCAGGTGGAGAGGACGAAGACCAAGGTAGGATCGCAGCGGGTGGAGGTTGATGCTACTCCATCATCTCCTGTGGTTCGGCATCAAAGGAAACTTCATCGGAGGTGACACCGGGTGGAGATCATGATACAAAAGATGATGCTGAACAGGTTGATGACATTGTTGAGAATGTCGAGTTATTTGCAGTTATAGGAACAAAGGTGAAACCACGCTTCTGGGGAAAGAAGCATGAATCTCAAGCTTGTGATCGTGACAAGCTGAAGTTGAAGGCCGTTGTTCTCCATGATGGTCGGGAAGAGGTTCATATGACTCGGTCAGATAGGTTCACTGCTGCAAATAGAGGTACCAGTGCTTGAGCTTGATGAAGCTCATCTTAAATGAACTACGGTTAGCTTGATCCTTTTGGGCAAAGGTACATAGGCAGCCGTAAAGGCGCAGCCATATGGTGATGCAACTCTTATGGAGCTATTTGGGTTCTCGAGAAGCTGTTTGGATCTTCACGTAGAGGTGAAGAGTTATGGCCGATGGAACTCCACGTAGAGGTGGAGAGGTTTCACGTAGAGGTGAAGTGTTGTGGCCAGTTCGACTTCACGTGGTGGTGAGGTGTTGTGGTCTCGAGGAACAGGTGATCTTCTGGAGAGAAGATGTTGAGCTTGCATAAGGAGTGATGTGCATCCAGTTGAAGCTGATAAATGTTTGGTGGGCTCTACACAGACTTGGTGAACCGTCAGTGGAAGACAGGAAGACTAGATAGAGCTGGTCAGTTGGAGAGTTAGTGTTGGCTCGTGAGGAAGTCTTCGTGAGGTCGTGAAGTTGTGGAGTAGAAGCCATGTTGGTAATCGGCATGTATGGAAATTCTCCTAAGATGAAGTATACGGAAGGTATGTGTGGTGCGTTCCAGTGGATAGCTGAGCTAAAGATTCCAAGCCGAGATCGTGTGTCGATTTCGCCGAGATCTTGTGTCGATTTCGTCCGGTGCGCGCAAGCCGAGATCGTGTGTCGATTTCGCCAGGTGATAGACTAGGGTACGTTGGAGATCGGCTCAGATTTGGAAAATCTTCGCCGATTGTTGGAAAGAGAGAATATTGCTAAGGAAGTTGACATGAATCGTCGAGGGGTCGTCGAGTGATCGCCAAGGAAGTCGACGACGAAGACGAAGGGAAACAGCAACAAAAGAAAGCAGCAGCAGCAGAACAGGCTCAGCGGTCGACCGGCCGGTCGACCGCACATGCACAACGTGTACAGGGTCAGAGAGCGATCGACCGCCCGGACGACCGAAATGCCTGACTGTAAGTGCCCAACTCTCTGTTGTTTTCGGGCGACCGACCGGTCGACCGAGGTGGAGGTCGGTCGACCAGACCGTTCGACCGACAGTCGGGTTTGGGCGGAAATCTTCCGTTCCTAAAATCTGGGTATTTAAGGGCTGCTATTGTTTTTTAGGGTTAAGCATCTTGTAGAAGATCCTTGAGAAGAAACTGCTGGAGCTCTCTTGCATTCAAAGAGGCTGCTACCAATTGTAATCTTCTTCCAAAGTAATTAAATCTCTCTCTGATTGCCCCGAGGACGTAGGCGTTGAGGCCGAACCTCGTTAAAACTGTTGTTTGCGTTTTGTACTTTCTTTTGGTGATTATTTGTGCTGTTTGGGCGTTCCTTGTGCTTGGAGATTTGTGAGATCCTCTGTTGGTTGTTGTCATCGGCCCAGAACAAACAACTACTTGGTGAATGCTTAGCTCTGAATAATAGTAGATCACTAGATTACCTCTTGGTGGTGAGTTGTTCACACTCGCATCATATTTGCCAGGCCAACGCATCCACATAATTTTGCTATTGCAACAGAGGTGTCATTGTCTCTTGTGCAGTAAAGAGAAGATGGAGTTAGGGACAAAAGAGGGGTTCATGTATGAGAAGGTGGAGCTTATGGGAGCGGCGGAGCTCGTGGTGGGATTTGAGAGCAGTGGTGATCATTTTTTTTAAAAAAAATAAATATGTTTTAACGTCGATTCTAGAGAAACGGACATTAAGTTGTGTTGTCTTGCGTCGGTTAAAAAACGATGTGAAAAGGCTTCGACTTTTTACATCGCCCGTGTAGACGTCAGCTGTAATTCTTTTTTAGCGTCGGTTTCAAACCGACGTTAATGACGATTTTTGTTGTAGTGGTGGTGAATTGACTAGGTGGAACCCAAGGATGTAGACCCTCTTTCCTTGTCATGGTCCCAAATGGGTTTAGTCCCAACACATGCTTGGCCTTTATCTAGGTCCATTTGCTTTTACCTCTCGAGTCCCTCTCAGACAAAGAGATGGAGGCAATGGAAACACAAATACAATGAGCCTAAAGATATTTTGAGCAAGCTTAGCTAGCATTAATGTCTTCTCTGCAAAGAAGCCTTTTTGAATAATGCTTATGTTCAAATCGCATGAGGGGCGAAATTTTCCCGCGAGGGTACCCCAGAATTTATCCATCATAGCCGAGAGTGTCAGCCTGTGGTGTGGTGTGTAGAGAATTCGTCGGAGGATGATTGCAAGCCCTCTGAGATATCCCCATATTTAAAAAAAAAAAAAAAAACAATGCTTAGGTTGCATTCGAGAAGGAGACAAGTGAAGGATTCAAATTCGTATGCTTGATGTCTTCTCTCATCCCCATTGACTATCTAGGGATTAAGAAGCATATTTGCATGGTAGTATGCTAATTTAAAGCTGATGAGAGGATTTGAATCCTGAACAAAAACTGCTCGAGAGAATACAGCGGTCATAGTGAATTGAATATGATAAATTTTGAAAATCATTAATAAAAAAAAAAAAAACAGTTTTCTTAACAAATTGATGCCATGCGCTTGAAAAGTAAGTTTAAGTGGCATCCATAGGTTTGATCTCTTGTCCACAATGTAGATGATTTTGTTTACTAGCTAGCTTAGTAGAGGGACACCTCACTAAATATGACCTTGCCTTATTTTATCACATCATCAATGTCACATTGCTCGTCATCTTTATGTATTATCTCTTAATCTAGTTTTAATCTAGTTTTTAAAGCTATAAGTATGTAGGCACCTCCACCCACTTCCTCACTATTCTGTGGCACATAGCACGTACAAAAAATTCGGGGGTCTCTTTATATATAAATGCGAGGGTTTAGCTTAGGGCTCTCAAAAGCTCCATCAATTATCTTATTATTTTTGTAGTACGGTGCTAGGGTTTGCCTTTTTGTGAGCTGGTGATCTGTGGCCCTCACTTTCTAGTCAGTGGCCACACAATGCACACCTCATGCTTGCATCCTCTCTCCAATTGGCCATCTCTCTCTCTCTCTCTCTCTCTGTCTCTCTCTCTCTCTCTCTCTCTCTCGCCAGCTAGTTTAATTAAAACAATGATAATGAAAGCTGCAACAAATTAATGCTGAGTTAATTGAGCTGGGGTGCATTTTTATCTCCATCGTTTTCTCTCCCTATAAAAGTCTTTTGCTACTTTCTATTTTGGTTCAAGATTGAATGCATGCTTTATACTTTCAATAATGTGAGCTAACTCTTATCCAATCTAGATGGAGAGAATTTACATGATGACTGGTGCCATTGGAGAGGCCAAACCTAAGCTATCAATAAATTTGGGTTAGGAAGTTTGGAACTAGGTTGACATGAAATCGCTTTGCTCTATACAAGAAAAAGTTGTCTTCTCAAATATCTTCGAGAAATCAGTTCTGTTTAAATTCAATAGTGCTGGAAGTAGATTCTCTTATTTCCTAACTCGAATATGTCTACATGGTTCTGGATTGGACCTCTTACACGAAGAGTTCTTGAGCTATTTGGCAGTTTGAGGCCTTCATGTGACCTTACATCAAATTAGGCTAACTATGGTGCAAACTTTAATCTCGAACAATTTTACATGGCCTAGCCACGTGAACCAAATTATTTCTTTTATTAAAGAAAAGATGGTATATTAAATTTAAACATTCTGAATGATTCAAATTTATTACTTTATCATTGAGTCAGATTCCAGTGATTAGCCAGGCGTCTGCCTGCTGAAGTTTGTTGGAATTGAAGAATATAAAAGTGAATCTTCGAGTTGAATTATGGCGAGATCCGTTGATCGAATCAATTGGATGATGGTTGGAGTGTGTTCTCCTTTCATTGGGGATGACGTGGTATATTCACATGTTCAATTCCGACTTCGAATGAATGAGATATTCAAGTCTAAAGATTGCCTAATTCAAAGCCAAAACGGGACTAAAGGTAGCTAAAGGCATTTAGTCCCACATTGGCCGTGGGATGGAAGTTTGTGGTGTATAAATAGAGAAAATTGAGAACAAAGGGCGTGCCCTTTGGGTACTTGGAGTTTTCGCGCGCGAAAAGGAGGGAACTATGCTCGCACATGCGTGCGTGTGCGCGCGCCGCCGCTGGCGGCGGCGGCCGGCCGGTCGGCGCCGGTGCCGGGTTTGGGTTTGCGACGGTTCTGTCCGAACCGTCGCAACTGTTGACTTCTGGCGGACGAGAATGCCCTCCCGGAGCGCTATAAATAGCGCTCCAGATTTCCATTCTCAGAAACACCAACACCAAACTGAGAATATCTCTCTCTCCCTTTATTTGAGTTCTGATCTGCGCGAAGTGTCTTTCGGCATTCTGAACCGAGCTTCCAGCGAGAAGTAGGAAAGCGACTTCCAAAGGAGATTCTGCAAAATTGTTCTGAAAGAGGGATCAGAAAATTCAACAGTTGTCTGAATCTAGTACTTCTGAAGAAAAATTCTTCAACCTTCCTTCATCCTCAACAGTGGGTGCTCCTCCAGAGAGTAAAGGCAAATATTCAGTTGAAATTTGTCCTTGTACCGCTGCTTCAACGATCCTGTGAAAGTACTGGTTGATTTGGTAGTGCTATCCAAATACCGTGAAGGAGTGCTATCCAAATACCGTGAAGGAGTGTTGTATCTTGGGAGACCAACATCCATTATCCCGTTAGCACCGGTGTGGGGGACGTAATTGTATTAAGGAGATTCGCTCTAAGCGTACCTCACTCCAAATACTATATAAGTGGATTAAGTCCTTTATACAGGGGATATACTTTAATAGTATATCGTGACTGACTTAGATTAAGTCTAATTGGTGTTTAACCAAGGAAGGAAATTGAAAGGTGGTTCTTAAATAAGGAACGTTCTATTGAACAGAAACCTCCCACCTGATATTTGCCGACCTGGCCAATTAGATTGTTGATATCTCAGTGATCTTGATTAGTTGTCAGATTGATTCCTGTTAAGCAGAATCCAACAATCTTAAGACAATTATCGTTTCTTACTTCTGTTCTGCTTGAACCTGCAGAAGATGTCTGAGACTAATCAAGATAGGTCTAGCAAGGCACCAAACATGCATTTGATGCCAACTCCACTTCCTAACCCGAAGCCGGAGAAGCCAGGAAAATTTGATGGCACAGAATTCAAGAGGTGGCAACAGAAGATGCTCTTCTACTTGACCACTCTTCATCTGGCCAGATTCCTGCAAGAAGATCCACCAGAGCCTGCAACTGATGCATGGACTCAATGTGACTTCCTTTGCCGAAATTATGTTTTAAATGGACTGGATGACTCTCTTTACAATGTCTACAGTCCTATCACAACGGCAAAGAAGTTATGGGCCAGTCTTGACAAGAAGTATAAGACTGAAGATGCTGGTACCAAGAAGTTCGTCGTAGGACGATTTCTGGAGTAAAAAATTGTGGACAGCAAGACTGTAATCAGTCAGGTGCAATAGTTCCAACTTATCTTGCACGAGATAGAAGCCGAAGGTATGATTCTTCCTGAAACTTTTCAGGTGGCTACTATCGTGGAGAAACTCCCACCTGCGTGGAGAGATTTCAAGAACTACCTGAAGCATAAGCAAAAGGAGTTGAAGTTGGAAGATGTCATTGTGAGGCTTCGTATCGAGGAGGACAACAGAAAGTCCGAGAAAAGGAGCAGTAAGAACTCCTACGAAGCAAAAGCAAATGTGATCGAAGACTCAAAGGGGAAAGCGTCTACTTCCAAAGGCTTAAAGCGGAAGAAGACTTCCCAGGGGTACAAAGGCAAGGTCCAAGAAGGCAACAACATGCGCTTCAAGGGAACTTGCTACATCTGCAATAAAGAGGGGCATAAGGCGAATGAATGTCGCAGCTGTCTCAAAAAGAACAAGAAAAGCCACCCACAGGCAAACTTGACCGACCATGAGTCTCCAAGCCTTTCAGTTGTGGTGTCAGAAGTGAATCTGACAACCAACAATAAGGATTGGTGGATAGACACTGGGGCTACTCGGCACATCTGCTCTGAGAAATTATTATTCTCTGAATATCAAATATTGGAGCAAGATGAGCAACTATTCATGAGAAATTCATCCATCTCAAAGGTTGAAAGAAAGGGCAAGGTCATCCTGAAGTGGACATCGGGGAAAGAGCTTACTCTTAACGATGTGCTTCATGTTCCAGACATCCGCAAGAATTTGATCTCCAGATCAATACTTAGTAAGAAAGGATTTAGAATGGTTTTGAATCCGACAAATTTGTACTTACTAAGGGAGGGATGTATGTGGGAAAGGGTTATCTTGTTGATGGACTTTTTAAAGCCAATGTTGCAGTGGTAGATAAAAAGTCTATGTATTTGTACCCGAAGCTAATAAATAAAGGAAATTCTTCTGTTTATTTGCTTGAGTCTCCTATTTTGTGGCATGCTAGATTAGGGCATGTAAATTACAAGTCTTTGAAGAACTTGTCTAATCTGGGATATATTCCTAAGCTCAACTTGGAAGAAATTCGCAAGTGTGAGATTTGTGTTGAGGCCAAGTTGGCGAAAAATTTATTTCACTCAATTGATCGAAATACAGAACCTTTAGGGTTAATTCAGCGCGATCTGTGTGATTTGAAGTTTATGCCAACTAGAGGCGGTAAAAAATATTTCATTACTTTTATTGATGACTGTACAAGATACTGTTATATGTATCTTTTAAACAGTAAGGATGAGGCAATAAATATGTTTATAACATATAAAGCCGAAGTTGAGAATCAACTCAACAAGAAAATTAAGATTCTAAAATCCGATAGAGGCGGAGAATATGAATCAAATAATTTTAGTGAGTTATGTGCTAATTTTGGTATAATCCATCAAACTACAGCACCATACACTCCTCAGCAGAATGGAATTGCTGAACGGAAGAACAGAACTTTGAAGGAGATGGTTAATTCCATGCTCGTAAGTTCTGGAGCTCCGCAGAACTTGTGGGGGGAAGCTCTATTAACTGCAAATTATATTCTAAATAGAGTACCCCACAAGAAACTTGGTCTTATACCATTTGAGTTATGGCATGGAAGGACACCTTCCTACCATTACCTCAAAATGTGGGGGTGCCTTGCAAAGGTGCTGGCACCATTACCTAAATAGACTAAGTTGGGAGCAAAAACTATGGACTGCAAATTTATAGGCTATGCCTTGAATAGTAGTGCCTACAGATTTCTGGTTCATAAATCAGAAATACCAGATATTCATGTAAACATGATTATCGAATCTAGAGATGCTGTGTTCTTTGAAGACATCTTTCCGTACAAACGGGAAGCAGATAAGACTTCTGGGAAAAGAACACACAAGATGGCGTTCAGGGACGAAAGCCCCGAGGAACCGACTGTTAATGCCGAAACTGAACCAAGAAGAAGTCAGAGATCTAGAATCTCAAAATTTTTTGGTCCAGATTTCATAGCATACGCTATTGAGAGCGAGCCTCAAATATTTAAAGAGGCTATGTCAACCCCAGAAGCACAAATGTGGAAAGAATCTATAAATAGCGAAATAGAATCCATACTAAGTAATCATACTTGGGAATTAGTAAACTTGCCTCTTGGCAGTAAACCAATTGGGTGTAAGTGGATTTTCAAACGAAAATTAAAACCCGATGGATCTATCGATAAGTACAAGGTTAGATTAGTAGCCAAGGGTTATCGATAAAAAGAAGGACTTGACTACTTCGATACTTATTCACCAGTAACAAGAATAACGTCCATTTGGATGTTAATTGTAATTGCAGTATTGCACAACTTAGATATCCATCAAATGGATGTCAAGACTGCATTCTTAAATGGTGAATTAAATGAAGTGATATATATGGAGTAACCTGAAGGATTTAAAGTCAAGGGCCAAGAACACAAGGTGTGTAAATTGGTAAAATCCTTATACGGTTTAAAGCAGGCTCCAAAACAATGGCATGAGAAATTTGATAGTGTTATGATCAAAGATGGATTCACTATCAATGAATGTGATAAGTGTGTTTACACGAAAATAGTTGGAAACACATGTATCATTGTTTGTCTTTATGTAGACGACATGTTGATACTTGGGATTAATATTGAGATTATTAAGTCCACTAAAAGAATGTTATCCAACAGTTTTGACATGAAGGATCTGGGGGTTGCTGATGTAATTTTAGGAATTAAAATCACCAGAACACCAGATGGAATCAGTCTATCTCAATCTCACTACGTGGATAAGATGATAGAAAGATTCAAGGATCATGGGATAAAAGAGAATACAAATCCTTTTCTCCCACACGTCCACCTTCATAAGAATACAGGAACTGGAATACGCCAGTTGGAGTATTCTCAGATTATCGGAAGTCTAATATATTTGATGAATTGCACTAGACCCGATATTGCTTACGCTATAAGCAAGTTAAATAGATACACTAGCAATCCTAGTGATCTACATTGGACCGCTCTACTACGAGTATTGGGTTACGTATCACATACCAAGGAATATGCCTTGAGATATGGACAGTATCCACCTGTACTGGAAGGAAACAGTGATGCTAATTGGATTGCAGATTCTGAGGAATCAAAATCAACTAGCGGATACGTATTTACTCTAGCAGGAGCAGCGGTATCATGGAAGTCTTCTAAGCAAACATGTATTGCCCGTTCCACTATGGAATCGGAATTCATAGCCTTAGATAAGGCTGGAGAAGAAGTAGAATGGCTTCGACAATTCTTAGAAGATATACCATTATGGCAAAAGCCAGTGCCCGCTATATGTATACACTGCGATAATCAAGCAGCT
This sequence comes from Agave tequilana, assembly GCA_038442645.1. NCBI lineage: Eukaryota > Viridiplantae > Streptophyta > Magnoliopsida > Asparagales > Asparagaceae > Agave > Agave tequilana. The sequence continues at coordinate 16,942 of JAVJIF010016127.1, forward strand.
ATATTTAGGGCACAAAATGTTATATACAACGGTAAGTCTAGACATATTCGTCGTAGACATAATACCGTGAAACAGTTGCTCTCAAATGGAATTATCTCTATTGACTTTGTATCGTCAAAGGATAATTTAGTGGATCCGCTTACTAAAGGTTTAAGTGGAGAGCGTATAAACTGCGCATCGAGGGGAATGGGTCTAAAAGCCTAACCTTACCGAGTCAGCTTAATGGAAACCTCACTTAGCGACTGGAGATCCCACGGACTATGTTCAAGAGGAAAAACTAGTTATGATTGACTCAGCAAGTAAGCACTTGGGAGCTTGACTCCAATCCATTCCTAAGGTGCACATAAGTGCTTTTCTACAAGTGGATTAAGGATAAGCTTAACGCTTTTAATGATGCCTATATCTTGTTACTAAACAAGTGGAGTAGAGTAGACTACTCTTAATAGGTCCATCACCTATGTGAGTATAGAGTTGGGTCGGCTCTTTGAGAATTTCTATGGAGGCTGTTATTCCCTAAAGATACTCTCTGAAACCAAGAGTGTCCAGGGCCAAAACGGACACAACCGAGAACCAAAGTTAATTTGGAAAGTCACTGTGTGAAGCTTGTTGACTTGGCTTACACTAACACCTAACACTTCAAGACCTAGTTCACTGATTAGCCAGTAAGTCCTATAAAGCTCTCGCTATGAAAGGTTCAAGACCTAGTTCACCTATCCTTATGCAGTTTCTTTTCTCAAGTACCTTTCACAATAGAGTGAGTCTCTTTGTGTGTCATTTCCTTAAATCTCCATTCATTGTGGGGGATTGTTGGAATTGAAGAATATAAAAGTGAATCTTCGAGTTGAATTATGGCGAGATCCGTTGATCGAATCAATTGGATGATGGTTGGAGTGTGTTCTCCTTCCATTGGGGATGAACGTGGTATATTCACATGTTCAATTCCGACTTCGAATGAATGAGATATTCAAGTCTAAAGATTGCCTAATTCAAAGCCAAAACGGGACTAAAGGTAGCTAAAGGCATTTAGTCCCACATTGGCCATGGGATGGAAGTTTGTGGTGTATAAATAGAGAAAATTGAGAACAAAGGGCGTGCCCTTTGGGTACTTGGAGTTTTCGGCGAAAAGGAGGGAACTATGCTTGCACATGCGTTCGTGCGCGCGCGCGCGGTGCCGGTGCCGGTGCCGGGGCGGGCTCGGGCTCGGGACCGGGACCGGGACCGGGTTTGGGTTTGGGTTCCCTACCTGGCCTGGTTCTTTTTGAACCGGGTGTCGCGGGTATGGGTTACTCTGCTGCCCGAACCAAACCCGCTCCGCTACCCGATCCGCTCCGGCCCACCCGCCAACGGGTGTCTGCGAATGGATCCGAACCGCCCGCCAACGGCTGTCGGAAAACCGTCCGTGCGGTTGGGCGGTTGGACAGTTGAACGGTTGCGACGGTTCTGTCCGAACCGTCGCAACTGTTGACTTCTGGCGGACGAGAATGCCCTCCCGGAGCACTATAAATAGTGCTCCAGATTTTCATTCTCAGAAACACCAACACCAAACTGAGAATATCTCTCTCTCCCTCTATTTGAGTTCTGATCTGCGCGAAGTGTCTTTCGGCGTTCTGAACCGAGCTTCCAGCGAGAAGTAAGAAAGCGACTTCCAAAGGAGATTCTGCAAAATTGTTCTGAAAGAGGGATCAGAAAATTCAACAGATTCTTTTACAAGAATTGTTGTCTGAATCTGGTACTTCTGAAGAAAAATTCTTCAACCTTCCTTCATCCTCAACAGTGGGTGCTCCTCCAGAGAGTAAAGGCAAATATTCAGTTGAAATTTGTCCTTGTACCGCTGCTTCAACGATCCTGTGAAGGTACTGGTTGACTAAGGTTCGACTGTACGGTGATTTGGTAGTGCTATCCAAATACCGTGAAGGAGTGTTGTATCTTGGGAGACCAGCGTCCATTATCCCGTTAGCACCGGTGCGGGGGACGTAATTGTCTTAAGGAAATTCGCTGTAAGCGTACCTCACTCCAAATACTGTATAAGTGGATTAAGTCCTTTATACAGGGGATATACTTTAACAGTATATCGTGACTGACTTAGATTCAGTCTAATTGGTGTTTAACCATGGAAGGAAATTGAAAGGTGGTTCTTAAATTAAGGAACGTTCTATTGAACGGAAAACCTCCCACCTGATATTTGCCGACCTGGCCAATTAGATTGTTGATATCTCAGTGATTTTTATTAGTTGTCAGATTGATTCCTGTTAAGCAGAATCCAACAAAGTTTCAATCTGTAACTTCAGCCGAGCAAGCCTTCAGTCAAGATAGTAAAAGTAATAGTAGGTTAACAACAAAGATCAGACTATAGAACTAACAACAAGCATTGTCCATTTGAGACGATGTAAAAGTTCATCCTTGCCACAAATTCAATGCATGAAAACTTCAAACTAATGCCAAAAGAAATCTTCAAAATTTGGCCAGCTCACACACCATATAATGCCCAAAACTCCTGCAACTTGCTGGTCGCCACCAAAAACTCCTGAAACTTGCAGAGCACAACGACATGCGAAAAAAAAAACACGGTACACCGGCCATTTCTGAAGTAGTCATACATCGTCGTCGTCGTCGGAGGAGGACGTACTAAAAAGATAGATGGGGAGTTTGGAGTCACCCTTCGGGTCTGTTTGGTTATCGTAACTGGTCGTAATTCGTAGTTGTAATTGTAAAATCTTTTACAATTGTAAATGAGTTACATGTATGTAAATTTTACAGTGTTTGATTGGTAATATAAAATTGTAAAGTGGGAAAGTGTATTGTACTTTACGGTGTTTGGTTATCATAATGTATAAGTCGTAATTGAAAAGGTTGACCACAAAATTAACTATTTGATGATTTTAAAAGTTTTAATACTGCAAATAAATATTAAAAAAGTTAAATATTAAAAAAATTTAATATTAATATAAAAAAATATTACAAATTTGTATGACCACAAAATTAACTATAACTGAGCTGTAAGTGAGTGATAACTGGGTTGCAAGTGAGTGTTAGTTGAGTTACGTAAGTCTTTTACGAATTACGGTCCAAACAAACGCTGTAGTTGTAACTGGATAGTAAGTCATTTACGAATTACGGAGTTTTACACGAAACAAACGGCCCCTTCATCGACTAGTTCCTTTCACTCTAATTCGTTTCTCTCCTCTATTGAATTTGTCCTCAAGAGCACGAAAAATTTGGGTCTAAATCATGTGCAGTGTGCCTTCAGTACTTTCCCGTAGCCACGACACATTTGCGCGCGCGCGCATGCACAGCTAAGCTAGCGAGCAAATGTGAATCCAACTTTAGACACAAGCAAAATTAAAAGCTAATCAGTAGTAGAAAACTCCAATCAGCTCGATGATGGATCCCAAACACTAAGTGCCAATTTCAAAGAAAATGCTGAATCACAAAAAGGGCCTAGCTAGATCCGACAAATTTTTATCCGAACCTTCTGCATGTATGGTCCTTTATACGAACACGACTCTCATGTAAGAAAATTAAATCGTTTGCTTTATTTGAAAGTGTCGTAAATGCAAGATACACTATTGTGGTAGATAAAAATCGGCTTACCGTGGATCGAACCCACCACAATTTTTTTGAGGCACTCCTCGGATGGTACGTTCCTGAGTATACACAAAAAAAGACACCTTTCCAGTTAGGAGTATCAGAATGGTGCCGATCTATGACTCTCGGGCGTGAGAATCAGTAGATGGAATTGAATGAAAAGTTCGACAAAGGATAACTGCCGATGTGATGGATGGAGGTGCTGTGCAGAGGACAACTGTGGGTATGGTAGGAAGCATTAATATCGGGTAATTATCAAAGTGGTGGGAGGAAGGACCGCTCAGAAAACAACTGCGAGCGTGTTAGTGCACTAGCAGAGGAAAACTTTCTGGTGTGGTGGTGTGATATGTGTTATCAGAGGATTAGGAAAGCGATCCCCTTCCCTGCGAGAAGAATGATTATATATACCTGATAGTGATGCCGGTGTGAATGCGGAATTGATGGGTCACTGTAACTGTATGATCTACACGTGCGGAATTTGTTGCAATAGCTGTGATTATTAGTGCTGGCCGATTATGATTGCATGTCGTGGAATCTGTCACTGTCTATAACTGCCCGTGCTGATAGGTGAGTTACACATTATGACTTTGGGGAGAAAGAGTTGCATACGTACCGACGGAGATCATAGACAATATGTTGCTGGAGCTTCATGTTCGGTGCTGGGACCTCTGGGACGGGGAGTAGCTTCCAGATGATCAGGAATAGCGGAGGCTCCGGGATTGACTCTGGGAGTTGCGGATCTTTCGGGGGAAGTATGATGGTCAAATTTTGATCACTACAGATGCCCTCCGCTTCCCCACTTGTCAGAGTTTGCGGAAGGGAAGTCGGAAAAGCGAAGATACTCGAATGGATTATTAATGCCTTAATGCTCATTATGACACTTGTGCGGCGAATCTCTTCAGATCACTGAAGATCTTTTTTGAATCCTGGCATCATTATCACTGGGATTGTAGGGTTTTATGGTTTGACGATGACAGTTGATCTTCTGCCATCACTGTTGACTGAAAATCTCGAGATCGTGTGTTAATTTTTCACTAATTGGAAAATTGAATTGGAGGCGGTTGGGTTCCTCGTCTATCCATAAATAGAGAGAGTTATGTGGGAGGAAATCATCTTCTGTGTTCTTCAAGAAACCCTTACTTCAAAATCTTAACTTTTTCTTTCCTTGCTGCTTCTTCATGTGGTCCTCTTTTCTTTTCATCAGACAGGGGAAGGAAAAGGAGAGGAGGAGGATGAGGAAGTTGAAATCACCTAAAGGGTAGTGAATAAGTAATATGCTAATTTAATGTGAAATTAAAAACTTTAACTAACAAATCTAAACAAATAAAAGCACATAAGTAATGTTGAACCGATAACAAAGAAATGAAGTTGTATACTCGGTGAGTGGCTTTGAACATCTCCTCAAAATTTTTTTTAAAATAAGAGTTGAGGCGCTCAATTGCTTTCTTGATTCAAATAAGTACAAGTATATATTGACAACAAATATAAGCATGCAAGATATAAATAAGAATAAGTAGAGTTTAGTTGAGAGAGAAAAGCAATCACAAAAATGAGAGATTTGTTTTGAGGTTCGAGCAACTTGCTTTACGTCCCTGCCTTCATCGCAATGAAAAATTTCTACCATAATCTGATCTGGCAAGATCACTAAGTGATGCAACACCTACAAGCTCCCTCACTCGTTCTCGCAAGAACACAATTACACGAACCTGCAAGCTCGCTTGAGACCGCAACCTTTAACCACTCTAAATATAAAGATAAACAACTTGTTGATCATACACGTGCATGACATGTTTTCATATCATATGTGTCACATTTTTGTATTTATATTTAAATAAAACTCTGCATTTAATATTTTCATGTTCAGTGGTATGCAGCATAATTAACGAAGAAAATGGAGAGATTGACAGATTTATTCAATTAAATCCAAAAAATTCAAAAGAAAGGAGATCAAATCAAATACAAAGGTTCTAGAAGCTATCTTATCTTAAAACTAGATATATCAGATAAGATAATATCATCTAATTTCAAGGAGAAAATTAATTGTTTAAATATCCTATCAGTTTCACTGAAAATAAATAGATATCTCATTAATTCTAGAAGAAAAATTGAAAATTCAAGGGGATAAATGGATAGAGAGAAGATCAATGAATGAGATGAATTAATCATATTTTGATATAAGGAGGAAAATTCAAGTAAATTCAGAGTTTTAAATCAATTTAGACTGGACATTTTTTAATACTTTAATCATAAATTTTGCTACAGAAACTCAAATCTGATGAATCAAGATGATCCAAAAAGAAAACTTAAAGGTCTACGATTCTTATGTTAATCACTCATTTCAATTATGTCACTCGATAAGTCATATTCAGCAATCAACATGATAATAAGTTGCAGATCAGAATTGAATTTCTACATAAAATTCTGAATAAATCAAATCAAGATTGAAAATAAGGGGAGGATTCAAATTCAGAAATAGCCAGCTCCGCCTATCTTCATATGCTTCCTATCTCTCTGATTTTCTCCTATAAATACCCTCATACCTTGAAGGCTAAAAGGGGACCATCTTAGAGAGAGCTTTAGTTTTGATTTTTCTTTACTTCTTCCATATAATTTTTATTTTTTTCTTTATAGTTTAGGTTAGAGAGAGTTACATGATTAAAAGAGAGAAAGAGTTACTGTATAGTGACATAATTGTAATTCTTCTCAAGAAACTTATGTTGAAGGTGACAATCAATGGAAGTTCCCACTTTTCTTCATTGTGCTCGATCAAGCTTAAGCCCTGCTTTCCTTTATTCTTTTCTACTGCTTTATTTTATTTCAAGATAATTCTTCAACACATTCAACAATAGAGTTAAGTACTCTGTTTATTTTCTTTTCTAGTTCATTAGTTTAGAGTCACAATTCTTATTTTTATTTTAGTCTTCCTTTATTTTGTAAATAAAACAATAACAACAACACCATCTCTTCTTCTACTATCTCCTCCTTAACTTAACTATTTTTGCTTTAATTTTATAAAACTGAGAAGATAAGTAGTTTCTGTAAATTAAAAGAAAAAAATTTACAGAATGCTTCCATCACTGTCCCTCCATGTAGATCACGATCCGTTAGCCCTAGGCTACATGGTAGCATCGAGAACCTAGCACTGTTCTAAAAGTCTGTATCTTTCTTTGTAGGTTTGGATCTATCACTTGTGATCAAGAATCTTGATCATAAACAAACTTTCTCACCAGACCCAACCTATATAATAGATAAGAGTTTAAAGCTCAAGTGTGAGTAAGTGAAAACTAGAGATTAGGAATTGAAAAACTCAAGAAAACTTTTTTGTAAAACTTTCACAAAGATATGAAATGAATAGCACTAGAAGAACTTAATTAAAACTCTCTAATATGACCTCTATATATAGAGGTATTAAAACAAAATGTGCTTTACTCAAAATAGCTATAAGAAACCAAATATAGAAAGATTAGACCAGAACTAGCCGTTTAAAAACTAACAAAATTAATTCTGCTGCCTAATGGTTGACTGTTTAGTCTCTAAAATTGCATATTTCATACCACATCTTCATATTTATTTTATATAAAAATGTTGCTAATAATGGTTTTCTTGTGTGTTCCTAGGTCCATGGTGTGGAATGAAGAAGAAGATAAAAAATCCCATTTATTTGGTGATTTTTAGGCTAAATATAGCCATTGACTTTGAAAGATAGATCTGGCAAAAAAGAGTGAAGATATCTAGAAACCATTAGGGGGAACTAGCTGGGGGATAAGCCAACAAGCTACAGCAGGCGGTGCCGTGTGAACGGTTCCCATTTTGCGGCGGAAACATGGCATTTGTGGCGTTTCCGCGACAATACAGCGGAACCACGTGTCAATTTTCAACACGTGTCCCCGTCTTGACCCCTAGAGGCTCACTTTGGCTATCAATACCCCTTGGTTGAGCAGAACAGAAGGGAGTAGAGTTTTTAGGGGTTGTTTCTCCCATTTGTACAATTTAGTGTAGTTTTCTTCTTTCTTTTGTTTTTTATTTCCTTTGTAGATCATGTAATAGGGAAAAAAGATGCATAGGATGAAAGTTAGGGTTCTTGTAATGGAAGGTGACATTAGATGAAAGGTTCTCTCCTTATCTCTATTGGTTTTCTTCTCTCTAACTCTTTACATGCTTAGATTATTCTCTCATGGCAACTAACCACTAACTATGCTAGCTCCTTACTTGATAATCCACATGAATCTAATAGTTTCTACTTGGTCTTACTCTTGCAAGAGCCATTAATGGCTCATGATGATAGATTCTAACACTCTAACATCTAACTCTCTAACAAGTTACCATTACTTTATTCCATGCTTACTCTAGTTAATTTTGATGGTTTAAGTGTAGCTTGTCCTTGTTTGTTGACTTTGAATGTGAAAGTGATCTTATGAGTCATGCTTTGTAAAGCTTTTGAACCAAGGACTAGTGATAGCCAAGGATATATGTGTGGCAACTATCACTAAAAGGTTAGCATATTGGTGGAGCCATTAGTAGTTAGTAGTCATGGGTTTTCTTTCCTTTTTACTTTGTTTAGAAATAAATATAAAAATCACAAATACCTTCTCTTCAATATTTCTATCTTTGTTTCCATCATACAATTCTCTTTTCATTCTTTGTTTTCTTTTCTTTTGATTCTTTAAAATGTTGAAGAAACTTTAACAAACACGTGAACATTCCAGTAAAGGTTCTGTCGCTTCCCGTCTCTGTGGATTTGATCCGTTTAGCCTCTATGCTATAACGGAAGTATCGAGGAAGCCAAAGTACACACACTTTAATTCTTGATTTCAAAACGGCATTTTTTATGCACGATTTTTCCCGATCACTGACCCCCAATCGAGCGCCAACAACTATACTTATAGCCGTTGGAAGCTGTCGGTCGGCTGCTTGATCGAACTATGTGAGAACAAAATTTGTTCTTATAATTGTTGGTCGATTAACCGGAGAGAACATATTTCTTTCTTGCCAGTGGTCCACCGCCCTATCGACCGACCTGAGAGCTTGATGCTCTCTGACAAATGGTCGATTGCCCGATCGATCGCGTGCACAAGCCAAATGGATTGTGACACTAGGTCGACTACCTGGTCGACCGGCCTAGGGTCAAAAGCAGATTTTTTTTCTTTATTTTAATTCTTAAAGCACTTTAAAACCCTAAAAACATTTCCACAAAAATCTACAAAAATAAGTTCTTTCAAATAATATTTGGCACTATAGGGTTCAAAATAAACCCTCACAGGATGACACCACTTGTCCAAGCAACCAGGAGACTCTGCTACTTCGTATCCTCTCGGAGACAGTTCGGTCAACACTGAAGTCACTCTTCGGCCCGAAGATGCATCCACACCAACAATTCTGATAATCTAAGTCATTTCAGAGCTTCCTCCATTTGGAGGCTTCAGCTCCGCGCAAGGTAACGACGACAATAGATCATTCCTGATCTACATCGATAGTTACGCAGCCAAATCTTTCCTCATGTTCATAAGGTGTCATGCCCTCTAGCCTAGGTAACTATGGACAGAGCCAGATTTTCTTACATGTAATCCCGACAATCAAGCGCCATTAATCACGGCCGTTATAACAAATTAACACGTGCCGATCATGCAATTACGAGGATCATGTAATTACGAGGATCATGCCCGTACCATCCGCTACCAGGACAAAGATTAGTCAAACATAAAGACGCCTTCTCCTCCAATGAGAGGGGGCCCTTTTGGAGAGACCTTTTGGGGGGCTTTTGGATCCTCCTTTCTTCTAGTTAAGCCCAACGTTGAGGCTGGCTGATTTGTCTCTAAAATTGCATATTTTATATAATATCTTTACATTTATTTAATATTAAATCCTGCTAATAATACCTCTCTTGTATGTTTCTAGGTCCATGGCATGAAATGAAGAAGAAGTCCAAAAAACTCATTTAATTGGTGATTAAAAGCTTACATGAACAGCCATTGATTTTGGAGGGCTATTTTGTCAAAACCAGGTACCCAAATCCGGATTCCAGGAGGTACATCTTACGGGAAAGAGGGAAGCGTGAAGTAGGCGGCGCCGCGCACACAGCTTTTGTGTGGAGCCACGCGCCGAGATTTGACGCGTGACTCCGTACAGTCCCTCTGGTGCCCCCTTTCGCCTATAAATACCCTGGGATTTTTAGAGCACTGGGGGGGGGGGAGTTTTGAGGAGTTTTAGTGTAATTTTAGAGTAGTTTCTTCTTCTTAAGATAGTTTAGGTTAGTTCTTCTTCTTCTTCCTCTTAGTATTTTTCATTTCTTATAGATCTTGTAATAGGAAAGAGAATGGTACATGAGAGGGAAGCAAGAGTGTTTGAAATGGAAGGTAACAATCTATGAAAGGTTCTCTTTTATCTCTCCTTGTTTTCTTCTCTCTAATTCATTTTATATGTTTAACTAATTTTCTCTCATGACAACTAACTACTATCCACTAACTTACTAACTTCTTACTTGATAATCCACATGAATCTAATCGCCTCTACTTGGTCTTGCTCTTGCAAGAGCCATTGATGGCTCATGATGATGGATTCTAACATTCTAACATCCTAACTCTCAAACAAGCTAACATTACTTTATTCCATGCTTGCTCTTATATAGTTTTGATGGTTTAAGTGTACATTGCACTTGTTTTGTTGAGTTTGGATGTGAAAATTTTCTTATGGGCTATACTTTGAACACTCTTGAACCAAGGACTAGTGATGGCCAAGGAACATGTGAGACAACTACCACTAAGAGGTTAGCATAGTTAGTGGAGCTATTAGTAGTTAGTAACCATGAATTTTCTTTCTCTTTTACTTTATTTTAGATTTACAAACAAAATCACAAAAACTATTTTTCTATGTTTCTCACTTCTTTGTTTTCACCGTACTTATCTTTTCATTCTTTGTTTTCTTTTCTTTTGATTCTTTAAAATATTGAAGAAACTTTAACACACATGTGAACATTCCAGTAAACCTTCTATCACTTCCTGTTCCTGTGGATTCGACCCGTTTAGCCTCTATGCTATAACAGAAGTATCGAGGAAGCCAAAGCACACACACTTTAAATCTTGATTTCAAAACATACACTTTTCTTGCGCGGCTTCCCCCGATCAAATTTTGGCGTCGTTGCCGGGGATGGGAACGGTTTGATTTTACATTTTTTAACTTTTCTTCTTTATTTTTAGTGTCCAGATCAAATTTTTAGCATTGCAGAAGTCCACACTTGCTTTTATATGGTTGGGTAAATTCTCTTATATTGTTATATTCTGTTGCTACTTATTGTTTATATTACCTGTACACTATAATAATTTTAAGAATTAAAATACGATAATTGGATATTTTAAAATGGTGTAGACATTTGCATTTAGGCACGTGTCAATTTTCATTCTATTATATTGTATTTTATTCTTATATTGTGGTGATCTTGACGGAGTTGTACATATTGCATATAGTTAGGATAAACACGTGGGTGATTTACTCTCTTTGTGTGTTCATTCTTATTATATTGCACACTTGCACGAACTGAACTTAAGGGTAAAATCCAATACAATATAAGGTGGGAAAGTCATTATCCTCACTTAGCCCAAAAATCACCTCCCCACTCACACAACCCAAGCCTTAATAAAATTACTAGACGTTGGCCCCTATGGACATCTCAGATTCATTTAAAAGATTGACCTCAGGGGGAAGTTATTAGAGTTTGACTCTTGTCAAATCGGTGTCTAAGGTTGGAGATTGAGAGACGAAACCTCGAAGAACAGTGGTTTAGTATAATTAGGCCCGTTGCTCCGGCACGGATACCTCCCACTGATTTTTCCCCTACCTGGACTATTAACTTGTGGTCAAATTTCTACAAGGTACCCCCGTGGACAGTCTAACTAGTTAGGAGTCGTCTAGGTATAAGTCAACCCTAGCATATGCTTGTTTTCTTTTACTTTTACTTTGTTTGTTTCTTTGTTTTTGTTGTTTTCTCTTTTGTAAATTGTGAAATAGATTTTAACAATAATTTTTTCAATCATAATATGAATCCATATTTCACCCAGATCTCATTTGACTCAGATAACTCCGACCCAGTTATGTACAACATGAACCAACCAAATATGCCGGATTGGGATTATCCGACTCAATATGACCCATATCCCCAATCCTATGACTATAATTTTCAAAATAATTTTCACTCTTCACAGAGTTCATGGGGATTCACCTCCCCTGAGTCAAAGTTTCAACCACCTTGTCCACAATTTTTATTCCCCGATTTAAATTCATATCCTCCTTTTCCTGTCCCACCAACTGAAGAAAAATCTAATTTGGAAAGAAATATGGAAGCCATGCATGAGTCCTAACAACAAATTTAAAATTTGTTCAATTCACAATCCTTCCTAAATCAAACTCCATATACTCCTTTTCTAGAACATCCAATTGAAGAAAAATCTGAGCTAGAAAAGCGTTTGGAAGTCTGTTGTGAAATGGCGCAACAAATTCAAAATTTATTGGACTCATGATCTCAACTAAATTTTCAAGAGTCATGCTCATCTTTTCCAGTCGCACCAATTCAAAATGAACAACCGTCAGTCCAGGACTTGAGTATGGAGCTCTTACGTCTGAGCAACAAACTCAATATCTGATAGACTCACATGCTCACCGCAATTTATAAAATCAACTTCCATACTCACCTTTTCAAGAAGAACCAATTGCAAAGAGTATGGAAGACATGATTCAGACACAAGATTCTGTTACCCGACGTATCAGTATGTTAGACTCTATAATGAGCGAATTGATCAATGAGAGCGAGAAAAGTCTTTCTTGTTAAAGTTTGACCAATCCTTATATTCCTAACTCTATGATTGGTTTCAAGAATCATGTTATTTTGATAACCAAGATTCAATTTCAGAGCGAACATTTGAACTTGACCAAACTCCAAGTTATGAAAGTCGCCTTGACATTCTGGCAAGTTATCCCTTTCTCGAAATTAAAATTGAACATGAATATGATCCTGAACCTCATGTTAGTGAATCCATTTCACTTTTCGATTCAATAATGACTCCAGTATTTTTATCAGATTTTTTTCTCTATTCCGGAGTCAACATTGAATCCTGTAAAGTACACTATGAAATTGAATCACCAATATCTTCTGGTCACACTTCATTGATGGGAAAAGTGTGTGAATATTAATTCTTTAATTTGGACCCTATTTTGAGCCAATTTTGACTCTCATTGTTGAATATCGACTTGATCTGAGTCAAATTCCCAAGTCGGTATCAATTTTTGCTCCTGTTCCATTTGAATCCAAATCAATCATCTCCCAAAATAACACTTCATTGTTGGACAAGGATGTTAAAGAAAATGACTCAGTAATTATTTTTAAAATTAAAAATTGGATGGGGGTAATATTTTGAATAAGATCATACAGTTCTCCAACATTTTACTGGATCGTATTAGAGAGGTCACTGGTAGGTTCCTATAAGATCCACATTTTTTGAATTGGGCCGCATTTCATGGACCAATTAGACCACCACCGGAAGCACCACCATGAGATAATTTTCCTTCCATTTTCATTTATTTCATGTATATACACATTCACGATGCATAAAGGACAATGCATGAGATAAGTGTGGGGAGGATTTACTAACATAGGTTGTTTTAAATTTTCTTTCTTTTATATTTCTTTTTAGAAAATTTTTAAAATTTTCTTTTGTATAAAAAATATTTTCTTTTCTTTTTACAAAACTTTTTGAAATAAGAGAAATAGTTTTGATCTATTTTTAAGAAAATTAAGATTATCTTAGGAATTAGGAAGACCTAAAATTATGAATATTTAAACCGGGTCAAAATAATAGATGTTGTTTAAATTTTAAGATAAGGAAGTAATATTGAAAAGATAATTTGATCTTGAATTTTTTGCCTTAGATTTATGCACTTCACACTTACACAATTTTTTAGGATTTGAAATAAAGACTGAAAATGCCAATATATATATACATACATACATACATGTATATACATACATACAAACATATATATATATATATATATATATATATATATATATATATATATATATATATATATATATATATATATATATATATAAATGAAATGATGATAAAATCACTTATTGAAGTTGGGCAATTATGCCCCAGGAAGCATGATACGTCTAAAATGGTGGACAAAAATAAAATAATTTCCTTTAGTTTTGTGGCCTTGTTTACTCGAGTCCTTAAGCTCGAGTGATGTTTTCTCATCTGGTGCCCTAAAACTATCTGGCTTCAGAGTCATTGGCTAAAGGCTCACTACTCGGGTAAGCTAGAAAGCCTCAGAAAAGTAAGAGAAGAAAATAATAATCATAATTTAAATAAATGGCATGCAAGTTAGAGACGATATCCCAAAAATCTTCACTATTCACAAAGTGCATATGTTTTAAGAGTTTTATGAAAGATCAAAGAATCAATTTAATTTCAAATTCTTACATTTAATTTATAACAAGATTTTGCATTTCGACTTAGTTTAAGGAAGAATAATTTCTGGTTAACCTTTGACCATGGATCACTTAAATTTTCACAAAAATATTTTAACACTTTTCTCTATTTCAAAATGCGTTTTCAAAATACTAACATTTGATTTCTTTCTTAATAGATTTTGTGGGTGTAATCTCCTCAGGAGACAAAACTCCTCGAAGGAAAACCTAGAGGTTTTAACGGCTTGTTGCACATGCTCAGTGCAATCACGTCACCTGCGAAAGTGGTGTAATAATTTTCTTAATTTTTTGTTTTGCTCAGGATAAGCAAAAGATAAGTATGGGAAGTGATTAGTCTCTAAAATTGCATATTACATACCATATCTTCACATTTATTTAATATTAAATCCTGTTAAGAATACCTGTCTTGTATGTTTTTAGGTCCATGGCGTGAAATGAAGAAGAAGCCCAAAAATCCCATTTAATTGGTGATTAAAAGCCTACATGAATAGCCATTGATTTTGGAGGGCTGGTTTGTCAAAACCAGATACCCAAATCTGGATTCCAAGAGGTACACCCGACAGGGGACAAGAGGGGAGCGTGCAGCAGGCGGCGCCATGCACGCAGCTCTTTTGTGGAGTCGCGAGCCAAGTTTTGACACGTGGCTCCATACAGTCCCTCTGGTGCCCCCTTTCGCCTATAAATACCCTGGGATTTTCAGAGTACCGAGATGGAGAAGTTTTGAGGAGTTTTAGTGTAGTTTTTGAGTTGTTTCTTCTTCTTGGGATAGTTTAGATTAGTTCTTCTTCTTCTTACACTTTGTATTTTTCATTTCTAGTAAATCTTGTAATAGGAAAGAGAGTGGTATATGAGAGGGAAGCAAGAGTGCTTGTAATGGAAAATGACAATCTATAAAAGGTTCTCTTTTTATCTCTTCTTATTTTCTTTTCTCTAATTCCTTACTAATTTTTCTCATGAAAACTAACTACTAACCACTAACTTGCTAACTTCTTACTTGATAATCCACATGAATTTAATAGCCTCTACTTGGCCTTGCTCTTGCATGAGCCATTGATGGCTCATGATGATGGATTCTAACACTCTAACATCCTAACTCTCTAACAAGCTAATATTACTTTATTCCATGCTTAATCTTGTATAGTTTTAATGGTTTAAGTGTAGTTTGCACTTGTTTTGTTGAATTTGGATATGAAAGTTATCTTATGGGCCATTATTTGAAACGCTTTTGAACCAAGAACTAGTGATGACCAAGGATATATGTGAGATAACTATCACCAAGAGGTTAGCATAGTTAGTGGAGCTATTAGTAGTTAGTAGCCATGGATTTTCTTTCTCTTTTACTTTATTTTAGATTTACAAACAAAATCACAAAAACCATTCTTCTATGTTTCTCACTCCTTTGTTTTCACCATACTTCTCTTTTTATTCTTTGTTTTCTTTTCTTTTGATTCTTTAAAATGTTGAAGAAACTTTAACACACACGTGAACATTCTAGTAAGGCTTCTATTGCTTCCCGTCCCTGTGGATTCGCCCCGTTTAGCCTCTTTGCTATAACGGAAGTATCGAGGAAGCCAAAACACACACACTTTAAATCTTGATTTCAAAATATACCCTTTTCGTGCACGGCTTTCTCCTGATCACTAGCAAACGATTTCTATGATTCCTGTAACCTATAAATTATAGTGAATTCTTCTCTTTCTCCCCGCGATTTTCCCAATTAAAGGTTTCCACATAAAAGAATCCCGTCTCTTTACCTTTTTTTGTTGCGCATTACCTTACCTTATACACATCCCACTCCCTAATCTCTCTTGCAGTGTGGATCGACCATCCGATCGCTCATGACGGAAAATTTTACTACAAACTGGTGCTTTCATTGAGATCCGAGTCCCAAAACTCACTCCCCGACCAAACGCTTCCTCAAAAAATCCTACAAAAAGCCATGTTCCCAAAAAAACAGCCAACAACTGGCCACATGACCACCTCCAAGGGCAAATCCATTGTCACAGCTGGGGGCATCATTTTCTCTGAGTGACCTCAATCTCAGCCTTATCGTGGAATAGTCTATCTCCTCACCTTCACAAGAGGTAGTTGGAGACAGCCACCAGCCATTGAAGTATGAAAGTTAACTTCTCTAAATATTCACTGACATGAAGGAGGAGATGGCGAAGTAGCAGGCTCTATTCAATCACGAATTAAGTCGGCGGCACATGATCGAGAAAATGCGTCCCGTGAACATGAGGAGTAAAAGTATCTAAATGGCCAACTAATCGCCCAGATCACAGCCCTCCAAAACACCCAAGGACCGTCTCCATCACCAAAAATGTCCCACTGCTAAGGAGGCCGCAGATGGCGAGCACTCTCAGAGCCAGATGCGATGCCTGTTAGACTCTCCTACTCTGTCAGAATGATCCGACGACGGCTCAAGTTTGTCACATCCTCACACTAGGGATCAACACGATCATACTTGGAGGAAGACCGAAGAGTTTGTCTGGGTCCAAGATCTTGACAAGCTTATATGAAAGCGAGTCAAAGAAGCAACACTGCACACCATGGCAGACTCAGAACCATTACCATCAATGCATCCAACTTCCCCTTCTCTGAGGGCATATTGGAATGTGAATTTTTTAAGAAGTTCACGATTCCAACCTTTGACTGCTACTCCTGTCAGAGTAATTCGATCCAGTATCTCTACCAATATCATGACAAGATGGTGATCTATACCCAGAGTGACCCATCTTGTGCTGGATCTTCCCCTCCAGTTTGAAGTGAGTAGCTTCTGATTGGTTTTACACTTTTTCGCCATGATCGATCTATAACTTCAAGGATCTGACCAAGGTGTTCTGTTCTTAATAATCCTCCTGCCAGGAGTTCAAGTAGAATAACAACCACCTCTTTTTCATCAAGATGAGACCCTCCAACAGTCTAAAGGCGTACATCGGCTTCTTCTAGAGTTAGCTGGCTAAAGTGTACAATTGTGGCGAAGATGTCACTGCTCTCACATTCATCAGTGAGCTGTGAGTCACTCACTCACTGTATAAACATCTGGTGAAGTAAACATTACCTATTAGAGTGAGATCCTGTACTGTGAGCCCAACCGTACTTCCAGTTAGAGGAAGCAACGAAGAGCTACACCAACCAATCTCTCAACAGTGGCGATGACAGAGAGAACCAGAAGCCACATCACAGAGGCCCCTCCATCGACAACTAAAGTCACAGACAAGGCAATTAAAGAAGCATCTATTGTTGGCCCAGAGGCCTTCCACTCTAGTTTTGATGATGATTAACTCATGTAGTTATAGTTTACTAATAATCTTGTGATGTTTAGTTTTAGATACTTAACCAAGATATTAGTAGGTTATTAGCTTCAACAAAAGAGTTTTGGAGCTTTCACATAGTGATTCAAGAGCCCGAGCGTCAAAATTCATATCTAGCACTCGTTGGAGTCAAGCTCGGTGGATCACGTTTGGATCGAGTCAACTTGGAAACGGAGCTTTACAAGACGACTTCGGTACATTGTTTAGTTTAGTGTTTTAGATCCATTTGTTAAAGATTAGATAGTGTGGTATGCTCAAGTTCACAACACACACACTTGTTTCTAGTTTCATGTTTATTGATTTTCGGTTTTTGGTTGAACCGATCTTGGTTTTCATGAATAGATAGATTCAAAATAAGTTTACATGGTTTAATGTATATTAGATTTGATCTATATACATGTATGCTTCATATATTTAGACAAACTTATTTTGATATGCCTATTCATGTATTTGGAGTTTTGTATTTTAACAAAACCCATTTTTGGACTTTAAGTCAAAACATTGATATATATCTTTATATGTATATTAGATTATATCCATATACTATATGCTTAAAAGTTGTTTCAATATCATGTTTTTGTATTTGGATTTTCCATTTCAAAAATCCAAGTTTTGGAAAATACGAGTTTTGGTTTTCGGCAAAATTTTCAAGTCACAAAAATGGTTCAAATAAGTTGAAATATGTGTTGAATTTTTCCACACATGTTTGTATTTCAAATATAATACAAGAACTTATTTTGTGGATTTTTAGAGATTTTATGGGATTTAATTGGATAATAAAAACCAAGTTTTCAAGTCCTAAATTATCAGCCTTGCCAGGCTTTGGCGGTCGACCGGACCCAAAGTCGGTCGACCGGATCGGTCGACCGACGTGCACAAGGTCGTGCACGCTGACCAGCTACTTGGGCCGGTCGACCGACTGCAAGTACCCCATTCTCGGGTGGGGGCGGTCGACCGGACGGTCGACCGTGAGGCTTGGCACGGTCGACCGAGCGGTCGACCGACCAGAGAGCAACTGCTCTCTGGTTTTGGCACGGTCGACCGGGCGGTCGACTGACAGGCTCAACGGTCATATTTTTGACCGTTGGTTGGTCGACCGGCCGGTCGACCGGAAGGCCATTCTGGGCCTAGTCAGCTGCCAACGGGCAGATTCTTTTGGGGTTATAAATACCCCATTTGGAGTTGGTTTTCACCAAGATTTTCAAGAGCCAAAATTCCCTTACATTTTAGTATTTTAATACAAGTTTTCAAAAGAGTTTTTAAGCCAAAAAGATATATCTTTATTTGTTTTCAAGGGTTGGAAAAATCAAAGAAAAATAGAGATTTGGGATATTTGTTTTGTTCTTCATTCTAGATCTACTCTAATTGTTTTTCCAAGTATTTTTCTTTGTTATTTGATTTCCACACACCTTGATTTCTCACACTTGAGCCATATCATTCTATCCTATCTATTAGGATCTTTGTTTTTGTGGGAATAGTTGTTTGTGGTTGAAAGAGACCACCAAGTTATAAACCCTCCCTATTTGTGATATCCCTCTTGTGTAGAGATTGATTTTGGAGTGGTGATTGGCTCACTCTAGTGAGAGGTGGAGATTGTGTTTGGCTCCCTCTAGTGAGAGGTGGAGTTTGTGTTGGTATCCCTCTTAGTGAAGAGGTGGATTGTGTTTGTATTGGCTTTGTGCCTAGCCTCTAGTGAGAGGTTGTATTCGGTTGAGAGAGGAGTTGTGTACTCCCGGTTATTGTATTGCCCCAAATCCTCAGTGGAGGTTCCCTGTGTGGGAGTCCTGTGTGGACAAGTTAGTGGATTGAAAATCCTTCTGTGTGAAGGCGATGACGTAGAGCTGTGTGCTCGAACCTCGAAATAAATCTCGGTGTTTGTGTTTGATCCATTGACTCTAACTCTCTCTCTCTTTTACTTTGAGCATTGCACCTTATTGTCATATCATTTATGCTTGTGTTGTTTGTGTGTGCCTCACTTGTGTTTAACCACGAGAGCTTCATATAGCACCTCAACTCTTATTCAGAGGAATCAAGAGGAGTTAGTCTAGAGCCCTTCACCGGGAATTCGACTACACTCGTTGGTTACAATAAGTGTGTTTGCATTTAGTTTTTAATTCCACATTAGTTGACCATTAGATTAGCTAATCACCTATTCAACCCCCCTCTAGGTGATTTCATCTATTCTTGAACCCTCAGTACAGGCCACTCTGAGCTTACCGAGTGAATGACAGCTTTGTTTTTCATTGAAAATTAAAAGGGGAAAAATTACAAAAGTGTGTAGAAAAGTACAAGTAAAAGGAAAATTACAAGTATTTACTATCGAGATTTCTGAAAAAGTGTGTCGGTAGAAGTCTAGTCAACGCATGACCATTTTGTTCGATCGATTGAGTCTTAAGGAATTCCTTCTCACCTGGTGCTTGAGGTTCCTTAAGAGAGGAAGATCATAGGGTATTAGTACCCTAAATATAAAGAAGTGATTCTCTGAATTTCTTAGAAGCGAGAGAGTTGGCTCTGCTAATGCCTTGACCTTGTTCTCTTAATAATTTTGCTTGCTCTCTTTTTAGCTCTGGTGCCCTGTCTCTTAGCTCATTCAAAAGTGAGCAATTTATAGGCTCTCAAGGGCGTAATTGTCCCTAGAATTCAGTAAGATTGGTAACAGACTCTTAGCCTCGTGATTAGTCTACAATTCTGCATTACTATATCATATTTCCCTACCAATTTATTAATAAATGATGTTTCTCACCGTGTTTTGGTTTATTTTTCAGATAATCAAGAGTCTAGGGGCAAAGGAGTAATAAGAGCTTAATTATACCCATTTTTAGGTAATTAAATTCAGATTTCTTGGAGGCCAAGCTAGAGAGTTTCTAGAAGATATATTGAATCTAGACGTTGGCAGGTGTCTGACAAAAATCTGGACGTGAATAACCGAATCCAAGAATATCTGGAAGGACCCCTGTATGACCCGGGAAAGAGGGAGACAGTGAATTGCCGTAAAAGTTTTCCTTGAATCAAATGAAAAAGATTACAACAAGAACTGTTCCTTCCGGTTACAAGGGAGGGAGGATGTTGAATCTTGAATCCCCCCTTTGTTTAAGGCTGGGTTCTTCGTGTGGCGGTGGAGAGTGAATCTTGTTCTCCGTTGACCGGATGACCGTCCTTCAGGGATCTCCTCCTCGGCCGGTAGAAAGAGTAACTCAGCTCCGTCTATCAAAACTCTAAAAGAGAAGGTAAGCAAAGAGTAACTTGTACGCAGCAAGCTAGCTTGAAGAGTCGAGTTCTCTCTCTGTTGATGATCTCTCCGTTGTCCTCTTCTCCTTCTTTTTTTGATTGCCAAAAGTCCGACCTCTTCTTCATAGCGACGGGGCTATTTATAGAGGTCTTAGGGGTGAACGTGCCCCCTGAAAACGCTCCACAATGAGGGCCAACTTCCCCGCTACATGGGCGGTAACCAACCCACGTGCCTGCTAAAGACACGCCACGATGGGAGCTGGTTTCCTTTACGTGTAGGCAGTGATTGGTCCCTTAACCAAGGCGGTTATAACTGAGACGCGGGTTTCAGGCCGACGCGCCTTGATGTTGAGACGCGGGTGTCGAGCCAACGCGCCTTGATGCTAGGACGCGGGTGTCGAGCCAACGCGCCTTGATGCTGAGACGCGGGTGTCGAGCCAACGCGCCTTGATGCTGAGACGCGGGGGTCAAGCCAACGCGCCTTGATGCTGAGACGCGGGTGATAGTCCCTCGCGTCTAGAGCTTGAAACTTTGCTTTTCAATGGCTTGTCCTCCAGTAACTTTTGGACAGCCTACAGAACCCCCTCCAAAGTTTTCGATATTCCGCAGTTAACTGGGACGGATTTCAAAATACTTTGGACTCTAGCTGAATTCACCTTCATGGCTGGACTGTTGATGCTCCGGGTTCGATCTTATCTGAAGTTGGTCTTCGTGAGTGTACTGTTTGAACTCTTTGAAGCCACCAGAGTTGATCATGTTGAGTGTCAAGATGCACAGTCTAAACCTCCCTGATTGCTTTTAGTCTGTCACGAGTGTGCTTTAAGCCAGGAGTGGTTAGTCGTCTGCTTGCGTCAGTGTACTGTTGAACTGATTTTGCAGAAGTAGGAGGCCGAACGCAGGTTCTTTTCAAAAAGCCGAGATGGTACTGCTTTAAAGACGCGATTTCTGTAGGGTGCGTCCTTTGGCAATGGAAACGCGCCCGATCTTCCATGAGGCAGACGCGATGTTGGGCCCGCTGGGTCGGACGCGGACTTCGTAGAGAGACGCGACCTTCCGAATGCATTTATGGAGATGCTGACGGGGCATGTCCATCGAAGAGGTGCGTCCCTTGGGTGCGAATTTGTGCCGTGTCATGATTACGCCGCCAGCTGGCCTGGGGAACCGGTAGGATTTCACCTTTTGGCGCGCGGATTTCCTGGTTCATTAACTGACCCGCGCCACGTGTCAAATGACGACTCGCTGTGGAGTCGTGACACATGATCTTCGCGAAGATTTGCTCTACGCGTCATGCGATGATTTGCTGCAGCTTTTATCGGGTCACACGCCGCGTATCTTTGCGAATCCTTGTGCCTATAAATAGCCATAGTTGGAGAGATACCTCTTCTTCTCCGAGCGTTCTACTTTAGGGTTTTTTTAAGAAACAGAGTTCTTCTTCCCCTGTTCATACTCACATCAGATTCTTGATTAACAATGGCACCCAAGACCAAGCCAACCGCATCTTCTTCACGGGCGACCGTCGACGAGGCCCGGAGGGGCGCTTCTTCTGCGCAGGATGCTGCTTTCCCAGGTATAATGCCTGTTGGGCGTGGATTTCGCCATTAACGGAAGTTCATAGAACCCTAAGAATCTTTAACACAAGATATAACTCGTGTTTGATTCTCAGATGCGGTTTCAGACGCAGTCTTTGAGTTGATAACCAAGGCGCGGGTTTGGACCCTCGCGCCATTGGGTCCTGCGTTTCGGATTCTTCACTTAGAATATTTCTAATTGTGAAGGGTTCAGACGCGGACTTGGTTTGCAGAACGCGGATTTGATCCTTGCGTTCTGTTCCATCAGCAGCCGATTTTGATGAATCTGGCACTTGAGTCCAAGTACTTAGAAATCTGGGGGTGTGAAAGGAAGGGAATTACCCTCCTTAACTTCTGGCGATTATGGTGATAGAAGGGTTAAGGTGGATAACTCCCTTCTTTTCGCACCTCAGAAGTGACATCAAGGACATTCCATGACTTTCTGGTGGTGGAGACGCAGATCCTGCAGGTCTGGACGTGGGTTTGATAATTCCTGCGTCCAGTATCTCTTCTGCGTTTGGACGCAGTTTCGCAGGCCTGGACGCGGATTTGATAATTCCTGCGTCCAGTATCTCTTCTGCGTCTGGGCGCGGTTTCGCAGGTCTGGACGCGGATTTGATAATTCCTGCGTCCAGTATCTCTTCTGCGTCTGGGTTATGAACACTTAGCATTTTTGTTTCTAATAAAGTGTCCTTTTCTTTTGCAGTGCCCCATCCTTCTGCTTCACTCGCCAAGACGCGCCACTTTGGACATGTGGGTGGTGCTGACCAGGACTTGACTTTTGTGCTACGAAGGACTGTCCCTGTGACTGCTGACCAGTCGCAGGATTGCAGGGAGAGGCTCTCTAATGTTGACATGAGAACTCTTCGGGTACTTATGACCGATGTGGCATTCACAACGGATGCTCACGTCAAGTTGGAGAAGCCTGCCTTCTTCTTCGGAGATCATATCAAAGATGGCGGCCATCGTGTGTATGACGGAACTTATAAATGGCTCCGTCAGATAAAGGGTGGAAGGTTCTTTCTTCCAGACATGGAGAGGATGTTCCCGCTGTCCTACTTCCAGCACATGTCCGTCCCTCGGAAGATGGAATGAGACATTTCTCGATATGTCCCCGAGATTACCCTCGGCGATTTGGGTTCCCATAAAGTGCATCGTCATGATAGCCATGACAGGTCGGTTCTCGGCCTATTCCCTGGGTCGCGCAAGTCTGAGGTTCCGGCGGGAGAGATACCACAACTTGGCACTACCTTCCTCAACGCGTTCATGGAAGCGGAGGGTGATTATCCGGTCGGGTTTCGTGCGCCTGGGTGGGTCCATTCCACGGAGAACTACTGGTGGGGAAGAATGGTAGGTTTCGTCCTCACCGACCTTGGGGATCTGCTAAAGCGTGTGGGACTGTACGTGGCGGTCAGGGCCGTACAGTGGGGTATCCCACCAGGCTCTCATAACTTTTTCGGGATCCTGGAGCGCTACAATCCGCTGACGGGGACATTCTTTACCCCGGTTGGAGAGATGGGCCTTGCACTGCACGAGCTGCATGAGGTCTCGGGGCTAGCAATAGGGGACATCCCGTATGAGGAATATGTCCTGACCACTGAGGAGCTCCACCACTTGAAGAAAGAGTTTCCTCGGGTGTACGAGACTTACTGGGAAGTGATGTGTCACTTCCACATTTGTGGTCAGATAACCAACTGGCGGTCGCAGGGGGTCAAGCAACTGTCTTAGGCCAGTTATTTATTTAATGGTATCGATAGTAAAGACACTCCGATAACCCGACTGGTTCCCAGTTCCGACAGGGAGATTGAAGACAGGATCGACCAGGCTTCTGAAGGCTTCTACACCACGGTCTCGAACGAGGACGGTTTCGACCCTGACCTGGTTTTTGAAAGCTTCCACCATCAAGCCCGGACCCCTATCTCCGATAAGGCACTGTTGGCAGGCTTCTTGATGCTATGGCTGAAGCGTTGTGTGGTGCCCACGTTGCCACATGAAGTTATTGTTGCTGACGTGGTGTACCCGGCGGTGCTTCTGGCTCATAGCAACCCTATAGCCCTTCTCCAAGCCATGGTGGCTGGCATTCAGAGCGGGTTGCGGGCGCTAACCAAGAGTTTCTGCGAGGCGCCAAAAACTGCCGACTCCCACGGTAAGCCGTATGTCGACTCAGAGGGGAATCCGACGGTGAAGCGTCCTAACCCTCGGATCGAGCTGCCTTATACGTACCTTCTGGCTTGGTACGTGATGCACTGCCCTTCTTTGATGACGGCGGTGCGTTGGAGGGAGAGTTCCGTCCCTTTTGTACAGCGGTTGGAGGATTTGAGGTGGAGTGACGTTTATATATATTACGTCCGGAAGCGACTTTCAGATCCCGCGAATTACCAGATCAATCGCTGCTTCCCCGAGATCCCTGGTGCATCCTCCGGGGATCAATGTACTGATTCTGCGGGCTCAGATGGCTTCACGAGGTTGTCCGCGGGAGCCTTTTGGTGGTTGATCAATATCCGGCCCGGATATGTGCTTTTCCGGCAAGGGACTTCATGCACCATCGAGCCGTACATGCCGAATCGTTTCGCTCGACAGTTCGGCTACGATCAACTCTACGTCGGGAATCCCAATGCTCGACTCGCCTTCGAAGGGAACTTATTCGAAGGTGCTCGGGCTTGGTACTACAGTGTGGCCGGAGGGACGGGAGCAACTTTCCGTCTACCTATTGAGGGGTCCAAGTGCCGCATGAGCTTCAGCTTCTGCACCTGGTATTCTCAGGTTAACCAGTCACCGGACTTTGCTTCGGGGTCTTCATGTATTGAGAGCATCAATGCAAATCTCGAGGCAAAGTCAGAGTCTGATAAACCCTCGAAAATCATCGACCAATACCTGAAGGCTCAGAAGGAGGCCGAGAGAAGGTCGGGAAGGGAGCCACGAGCAATCAGAGCGGAGTCGCGACCAACAAGGGAGAAGCCGCAAGCAGCAAAGGCGAAGCCACGAGCGGCAAAGACTCGACAGGCGGTAAGCAAGCGTCGTCAGCGCTCTGCTTCAACTGCTGAACCTGCTCCCAAGAGGGTTCGGAGAGACTTGACGACCGAAGTCTCCCGATCTGAAGACATCCCTGCAGTCGTTGAGGTACCGAGGGAAGAAGATATAGCTGAAGAGGATGTTCCTTTAGTCCGTGCCCCTAGGTCGAGCAGCAGAGACCGTAGGTCTGCGGAGGAAGGGGAGCTCGTTGACAGAGCCACCATCGCTGACGAGGATGAGCAGCTAGAGGTCGACATCATGAGTGGAGGAGATGTCGATATTCCAGGGATTTCAGTTCAACCCGAGTTTTTACTTGCTCATGAAGGGAGAGATGAGGCACAGCAATCTGGGTCACCTTGTGTCTTCATCTCCAGTCCTCGGGCAGTTGACCCCAGCCCTACCACTGGGGTGATTGGTGGCAAGGCTCCGGCTGCAGAAGTCTCGCGCGGGGCGCTATCGTCTTCCTCACTCTCAGGGGAGAGCGAGTTTGAAGACGAGGTCGACTACGGCGATGAACCCGCTCTTCCTGATCCGAGTAAGTTCTCCCACATCTCAGAGGAAGAAATATACGGGGGTGAGCCCTCAACGGTATTACAGCTGGTGATTACTCCCACTGAAGGTACTCTTTTCACCTTTTGACCTAATTCCCCTTTTCATTTTGAAGAGGATGTTTTAACATTCTTCTTTTATGCTGCAGGGTCGGCCGGGGACATTGAAGCTGTGATCTCCTCGCATATCGAGGAGACGGTAAAAGAGCTGACCCAGTCCGAAAGAGTCAAGGCTTCAGTTGCCGAGATAATTCCAGAGAGGGCAACTACTGAAATTGGGGAGCCTTCAATTTTGCCGGAAGAGGAGGCAACTCCTAAGGCTGGGGAAGAATCCATTCTGCAGGGTGAAGAGGTGACTATTGAAGCCAGGGAGACTTCCACTCCGCTGGGCTCGCCCAAGAATTCAACATCTCTGGACCTTCCAGAGGTTGCGCTTACTGCTCCATCATTAGCTGTGGAGGCTCCTGCATCGATAACACTTCCGGAAGTGCTAGTGGCCAGCACGACTCTCGCGTAAAAAGAGCCGGCTTGCACCCCTTTCTTCATGATAGAAAGGGGGTCGGGGAGTACCTCGGGTGATGACACTATGGATTTCCTGACACGCAAAATGGTGCAGCAGTTCCTTGACGCGATGCGATCGTGCATCGATTTTATCCTGTCTGGGCGTAGCTTTTTTGACTTTGCCCGGACGTTTCTCGGAAACATGGCCGGTAACATCGAATTAACCGGAGGCTCCCTGCTTGCCAAGTCGTGTATGCTGTTGGTGGAGCGATTGGGAAGTGACCTGAAAGAGCTGAAGTCTTTGGACAATGCTAGTTCTTCTCAAGAAGCCCAGGTCATCTTGACTAGGCTCCTAGCCACCCAGGAACAAGAGCGACAGGAGGTGGAAGCACAAGTTGCTGAAGAGGTCCGCAATCTCGAGCGTTCCCAAGCTGAATGTCAGAAACTGGCTGACGATTCAATGGAATCCGAGTTCATCCGGCAAAACGCAGAGCTCGCCATTACCAATGCTCGGTCTGCCATTGCTAAGGCGGAAGCCATGATCGCGGAAAATGAGAAGACGCTTGCCACTGTCCGGAAGAGGCTGGAGGAGCAACAAGCTGCGAAGGCACGAGCTGAAGAAAGCCAGATCATTCATTCCTCCAGGTTGGAATCTCTGCGAGCACAGCTGGCTGCAAAACCCTTTTTATCTGAAGAGGAGCTGCGGGTCCAAGCCATGATGGAGGCTGAGAAGGCACGTCAGCACGAGATGCATCGTCTTAGGGAGCGCATCCGTTCTTTGCCGGATCAAGACTTTTAGCCTTTTCCCCTTTTTCCCTTTTTTTTTTGTACAGAAGAGGACACTCTACTAGAGTGTTTGTATCCACTCTTACTATTTTCGATATAATAAAAGTTTTTGAAGTTTTTGTCCCATCTTCTTTGTTTAGCTGTGGATGAATTCAACTCCCTGATCACTGGCTGTGAATACTGAACTTAGGTAAGACCAAGTTCTTTCAATGAGACGCGGCGTCGAGCTTACTGAGACGCGGCATTGATCCATAGAGTGAGACGCAGTCATCCGTCCAGGAGCTTAGATAGGACTAAGTCCTTTTGATGAGACGCAGCGTCAATCACAGGGTGAGACGCGGTCATCATTCCATAGAAACTTAGACTTCACCGAAACGCAGCGTCAATCCATAGAGAGACGCGGTCATCAATTCATAAGAACTCAGATAGAACTAAGTCCTTTGAAATGCGGCATTGATCCGTGGGGACAAACGCGAATTTGTCCTGTCAATGAAGACGCGACTTGAGAGGATGCGAGGGACGCAGCCTTGCGTATTTTCCACTAATCTCAGAATGGACTAAGTGTTTTCCCTTAGAAAGGGCCCCGTTTGCTGAAGGGACGCGACTTTGAGTCACGTGGACGCTCCTTTAAAACGCAGGTGAACGCCTTCCAATTTGAGAAAGGTGACGCAGATTCTTGGACGCGGCTTTCCCATCTGCGTTCAATGCAGCCGGACGCGGCATCCCTATCTACGTTTAATGCAGCCTGACTAAAAGATTTTCAGAGATCTTTGACCGTCAAGTCTTCGCTGACGATTGGGAAACCGGGTCATCCGTTGTTTCCCAAGGCAGTTGTCCACGCGTCGATTTTTCATTGGACTGATGGCGTTAATGCCTTTTAATGCGAAACCGGCACTGGCGGTTGGAGACCAGTGTCTGCAACGGTTCCCAAAGCGACGCTCCACGCGTCAGTCTCTCATTGGACCTCGGCAGTCGTGCGGCCACCAAGGCAATGGTTCCGATTAGCGCACTATTAATGACAGTTATTAGGGTCTGCCTATAAATAGGGCTGACCCTATTCCTCTTTGACAATCCAGACCTTGGACTGCTCTTTCTTTGGTTTGCTCTGAGAAGTCTCGCCTCCTTCAAAGTCTCTAAAAGGGATCCTGTGTTCATGGATAAAGATGGCTCTGTGGATGAAGACGACCCAGGGCTTTTATGCTCCTGTTTGGTCTCTTCAAGAAAAAGCGTCTCTTGGATCATCTTGCTCATTCGCGTTTGGATGCAGAGAGCCCAACTCTTGGTAGAGGCCTCTGCCATTATGTCACCCCGACGTCTTTAGTCCATCCAGGCCTGCACCTTGGCCTCTCTTAAGGAGACGTCATCGTCTATATGAAATCTTGGTGCATTCCTTTTCTGGAATTTGTGCCATTGATTTGAGCTTCCCTGAACGCGGGTACTGAAGTCCTTGGCACTTGACGCGGGCTTTGCTCATGAAGTTCGCATTTTAAGGCCATTGACTCGGATGAATTCCAAATTGGGCTGAAATTTTCAGACCCGAGTCTTGCAACTCCTGTTTATTCAACAGAGAGATGGCAGTTTTCGGCGTTTGAAAATTTTTCGCGTCTTATGCTTTTAGGCGCGGGCGTAAGATGAGGCTGCGTTTGAATCCTGTGTGTTTCACAGTTCTGATTCGCGTCTGTCTCTGCTGACGTAGTAGTTTAGCTCACCGCGCGGGCTTATTCCCGCGTTTACAATTCTCCATAATAGCCGCGTTTGTTACTTAGTATTCTTTAAAGTATACCAAGTTCCAGATTTGCTAACCCTCTTGTTTATCTTTGAAGGTAGGCTTAGTCATCCTTCTTCATGTTCGCTAAGTCCGTGGGAGAATTTATCGGACGGCGAACTTGTTCGATGTTCGTCCACAAGGGAATATATTATGGTCCTCGTCGTCCACAAGGGAATATATTATGTCCCTGACGAGGAATCGACTCTCGCCAAGGTCTCTTCAGATCCACTGCACCAATCATGCCTGCTGGCAAGAGATGGTCAGGGTAAGTATGGCGGCGAGGAGATTACGGTGGACACGGCGGCAGGTAGGATCCTCTTCCTCTCCCACCCCAGAAGTAACATCAAGGACTCCTCATGTCTGCTGGATGGCCTGCTGGGGGAAGAGATGTTCATAAACGAAGGGTTGCCGGACTTTCTGCTTCCACCGGACCTCAAGAACACCATTGCTCTTAGCTTAGTCAGCTAGGGCTCTTTCGATGTTTACATCATGCATCGTGGTGTAACCAGCTTCTATTGTAGCCACAAAACATCGCGCACTTGGAATCAGACGCGGCTTTAAGGAGTGAGTGCAACTTCTGAGAGGGAGAGGGACTTCTTTGTACTCCTTAATTGTAACACTCCATCTTATTGTAAGAGAGCGTTTTGACTGTAACACTCAATCTTATTGTATAAGAGAGCGTTTTTGACTGTGACACTCAATCATATTGTATAAGAGAGCGTTTTTGTATCACTTTCATGTACCTGGAAATAAATAAAAGTGACACTTCTCTTTTTGCCTCTTCCATTGTCTTGAACTCTTTTTTGTCTCTTTTTGGTCAGACGCATAGAAGCAAAGAATCTTTGGCTTATCAAAAATGAAAATTTTAACAAGTCAAATTTTGTGGAGAAAAGATCCTATTTTAGGAACTCTCATGATACTGTCAGAGGTGTAATATTAACTTGACAGGGGTGAAATTTTTGATGGACCCGCCACTTTATAAGAGAAAGTGACAAGTAGAATTGGTACCCCCAGGGAGGGTGAACTTTTATCAAGTGTTTGGGATTAACTTGATTAAGCTCAACTGGGGATTTGATGAAAACACTGTTGATGGTGTAGTGTTAACCTAACAATGTTTTTTTTTTTAAGTGGACTTGTTATTCTGTTGAAGAGAATAACAAGTGAAGCTAGATTCGTGGGGAATCTAGGAAAGTTTGTTACCGTCAGAGGTGTGATATTAACTTAACGGGTTGGAAGTGGTCTTGTCAGGAGTGTAATGTTAACTTGACAAGGATGTGAGTCAGAGGTGTGATATTAACTTAACTCAAAAAGTGTCACTGTCATAGGTGTAATGTTTAACTTGACAGTGAGGGTAATGCTAGAGGTGTAATGTTGAACTTAGCATTGGTCATCTCGGCTTGCATAAGGAAGTCCGAGGGAAAGTCATGGCCATAGGTGTATTGTTGAACTTAGCAATGACTTGGATGCTAGAGGTGTGGTGTTAACTTAGCATCATCCATTTCAGCTTCGGTGTGGAAGTCTGAAGAAAAGTGACTGTCAGAGGTGTAACATTAAACCTGGTAGAAACTTGATTACTGTTTAGAGGTGTGGTGTTAAACTTTAACAGTAATTTGTCAGAGGTGTGATATTAACTTGACAAAGATTGACTCATGATAAGAGTAATTTGAGGACCTGTCATTCTATTGATGAGAATTGACAAGTGAAAATTTTGAAGTGCCAGAGGTGTAGTATTAACTTGGCGGATTTGAAAATTTGATACTCCGTGTAGAGTTGACAAACAAAATTTGTACTCGACAAGGAATATTGAAAAGTTTTCATTACCAGAGGTATAGTGTTAACTTAGTAATGGTTGTATTTTGTAGACCTACCATTATGTGGATGAGAATTGGTAGGGGATTTTGGAGGAAAGAGTGGAGCCAAGTCCACTTTAGGATTTTTAGCAAACCCTCAGCTATCAATGGATTTGAGGTGCCTTTACCAACTACCGTTTGAGTTGGGCTAGCCATGCTATTCCCCTCAGCATGATGAGTTGTCGAAGACTGATGTTGGGCTTAGAAGCCAACATTTTCCTCTATCCTTAGCCGTCGGAGGCATCGGATCAAATGGGAACGTGTCCCTTAGGATTTTTAGCAAATCCTCAGCTGTCAACGGGTTTGAGGTGCCTTTACCAACTACCGTTTGAGTTGGGCTAGCCATGCTATTCCCCTCAGCATGATGAGTTGTCGAAGACTTATGTTGGACTTAAAAGCCAACATTTTCTTCTATCCTTTGCCGTCGGGGGCATCGGATATTAATGAAGAAGCTCTTCTTGTTTTGATCAGAGGTGTATTTTTAACTTGATCAGCTGAAGAATACCATCTAAGGATAGTATTTCTTCAGGAACCTGCCATTGATCGACATCATAAGTATATCGCCATTCGGGGTTATGAGGCGATATGACCCATTTGAGTAGACTGACTCTACTACAAATGGTCCTTCCCATTTGGGTTGAAATTTTCCTTTTGTCTTGTGCGTCATTACCATGGGTCTTCTGACGGCTAAGACAAGATCGCCCTTCTTGAAAGTTCGCACTTTAACTTTCTTGTTGAAGGCTCTGGTAATTCGAGCTTGGTAGAGCTCGATTTGTTGCTGGGCCTGCAGACGCTTATCATCTAAGGCCTCAAGTTCTTGGAGTCACTGTCGATGCTTCTCCTCGGTTGTCATCTCCGCTGTCAAGGCGACGCGTAGAGATGGAATTTGAATCTCTAGTGGGAGCACGGCTTCGCACCTATAGACCAAAGAAAATGGCGTAGCTTTAGTTGGGGTTCGCACGGTTGTGCAGTAAGCCCATAAGCATTCACCCAACTTGTCGTCCCAGTCTCGTTGACTTTTCGAGACGAACTTCTTGAGAAGCTTGCCAATAGTCTTGTTGAAAGCTTCTGCGAGGCCATTAGCGGCAGGATAGTATGCCGTTGAGGACACACTTTGGATTCTGAACTTAGCGCAGAATCTCTAAAAAGCCTGGCTGATGAACTGAGGCCCATTGTCGTGGACAATTCGCCGAGGTACGCCGAAAAGGTAAATAACATGGTGTTTCACGAATTTGATCACGTTCGATGATTTGACCTCCTTCAAAGGGATGGCTTCGGCCCATTTGGAGAAATAATCGGTTATTGCCAAAATGAACCGATGTCCTTTTGATGATGGTGGGCTGATAAGACCAACCACGTCCATGCCCCACATTTCAAATGGCCAGGTAGAGGCCGTAGAGTGGAGGTACCCTGGTGCTTGATGGATGAAATCGCCGTGCACTTGGCAGGCGTGACATCTCTTGGCATAAGTGACGGCATCGGCAATCATCTTGGGCCAGTAGTAACCCAATCTTTGGAGTCGATGTGCCAGTTTTGGGCCAGGTTGATGGGCTCCACACATGCCGTCGTGGGCTTCTTTCAATACCTCTTGAGCCTCCTTTGGTGAGAGGCACCGGAGCAAGATCCCGTCATGCGATCGACGATACAATGTTCGCGTAATCGCATTATAATAGAATTTGGGGGCTTTCCTTCGAATGGCAGCCGCCTCTTTGGTGTCTTCAGGGAGAATGTCGTATAAGACGAAATCAATGTAGGGGAATCGCCAGTCTTTAAGCTCTGGACCGATTGACAATTCCAGTGCTTCTTTGCCTTGACAATCTCCCTTTGGCTCTTGATAGCCCTCGAGAGCATTTCTCGGGCAATACAGGTCGTGGCTGTAGACGAATATCTTCTCTATTGCTCCAGCTGGAAGAGCTAAGGAGGCCGCGAGGGATGCGAGTGCATCCGCGTGCGCATTTTGCCTGCGCGGTACATGGTCGATGTAGAAGCTTGTAAATCCCTCGGCCATGCGGATAGCTGCGTTGTGGTAGGGTACTAGGTCCTCATGTCTGACTTCGTACTCCCGCGAACTTGGCTGACGATGAGTTTAGAGTCGCTGTATGCCTCGAGATTTTTAACGCCAATCTCATCGGCGAATTGCATCCCAATCAAAAGAGCATTGTACTCCGCCACATTGTTGGAACAAGGCTCAGTTAATGAGACAGCTCGGGGAATCACATAATTTTGTGGGGATACGAGTACTACTCCTACCCTCGCTACTACGTGTCCCTTTGGGCTTGTTCTTGATGCACCGTCGAAGAAAAGTTGCCATACTTGACTTTCGAACGATGTCTGAGTCAGGCAGACTTCAGCAACCTCATCTGGGAGATCCTCGTAGACTTTGGCTGCCCTCGGATTTGGGTGCTCAGATAGGAAATCCGCGACTGCTTGTCCCTTAATGGCCTTTTGTGGTAAAAAGCGCATCTCATATTGGGAGAGCAATATGGCCCATTTTGCCAGTCGGCCATTTAGCGATGAAGGTTTAGTCATAAGTAACCTCAGGGGGTTGACTTTTGATATGACGTTTATAGTTTGGCCTACCAGATAGTGTCGCATTTTTTGGATAGCGAACACCAGTGCCAAACATTCCTTCTCGATCGGGTTATACCGATGTTCGGCTCCGATCATTGTTCTACTCAGATAGTAGATTGCTTGCTCACGTCCTTGATCGTCATTCTGAGCTAGTAGAGCTCCCAAAGAATGATCCATCGCTCGGACGTACACCAGAAACGGCTTTCCGGATACTGGAGCTGCAAGGACTGGTGGTTGGGTGAGGTATTGCTTGATTTCCTCAAACGCTTTTTGGCAAGCGTCATCCCAAATGAATGAGACACCCTTCTTCATCAGCTTAGCGAAGGGTTGGCATCTTCCGGAGAGGTTTGAGATAAACCTGCGGATGTATGCCAATCGTCCTTGCAATCCCCTGAGTTCCTTGAGATTTCTCGGGGGTTGCATCTCCTGGATAGCGCAAATCTTTTCCGGGTCCAAGTGAATTCGGTGGATGTTACAACAAATCCTAAGAATTTGCCACTGGCCACCCCCAGGAAGGACTTTGTGGGATTCATCTTCAATTGATGAGCCCGCATGATGTCGAAGACTACCTTCAGGTCCGCTATGTGATCACCTTTAGCGCGGCTTTTTACCGCGATGTCATCAACATAACATTCCACCGTTTTGCGTATTTGCTGATGGAAAATGGCGTTCATGGCCCTTTGGTATGTTGCCCCTGCGTTTTTCAGTCCGAAGGGCATGACGGTGTAGCAATATACCCCTAGAGGAGTTCTGAAGGAAGTATGCTTTTCGTCATCAGGATACATTTTGATTTGATTGTATCCTGAGAATCCATCCATGAAGGACATTCGTTCAAATCCACAAGTATTGTCGATCATGACATCTGTGATTGGCAATGGGAATTCGTCCTTGGGGCAAGCCTCGTTTAGATCACGAAAATCGATGCAGATCCGGATCTTCCCGTTCTTCTTGGCAACGGGGACGATGTTGGCTACCCAGTCGAGATGTTGTTCCTCCCTGATGAAGCCAGAATCAATAAGTTTTCTGACTTCTGATTGAATTACCTCCATTATCTCTGGACGGAACCGTCGCTGCTGTTGTTTGACAGGCTTTACGTCCGGATTGATGTTGAGGCGGTGCATAGCCACTTGAGGATCAAGTCCAGGCATGTCCTCATAATTCCAGGCGAAGACGTCTATATACTCTTGTACAAGAGATATTAGATCTTTCTTCTCCGAAGGTGACAGGCTGTCACTTATGAAGATGGGCTTAGGGTTAGCCTCATCTCCTAGGTTGATCTGAACAATCTTATCTTCTGTGGGTGGCTCACGCTATTCAAAGCGGGTGTCCCAAAGAGCATTTAAATGTTTGATCCAAGGATCTGTATCGGATTGGATCATTTCTTCATCTCCATCTTCGAGGTGGCTTGTCAAAACCATGTTCACTGAAAGTTCCTTGAAGATGTTGCCGACACTGACATCTGACTCCCAGGATGATGTGTCTGAAGAATAATTGTTGCTCGACGATTCTTGAGAATCGGAGGCTGATGGAACTGGAGTTGATACATAGCCCAACCCCCGGCGTGTCCGATGATAATAATCGGGGGTCTTCCCTTTTGGCACAAAGGATTGAAGCAACGTCCTCCTTCCTTTGCCGAAGTTCAACCCGGGTCTGTCGGTTAGATCGTACCCCATGCACTTCAACATTTTGAGTGCTTTTGGTTCATAATGATCGAACTGAGGTGATTCCTCCTCGCCTTCCGATTCGTCGCGGGGCGTTGGTTCAGACGAGATTCGCCCAAAGAGAATTGGTTTTTGGCCTTTCCGTCTCGCTGGAATCATGAATATAGATTCTTGCGCATTATCATTATCTTGGTATGTCTCGAAGGACGATTTCACTAGTACATGCAATGATGTCAAGGCACCCATTGCCGACCAGAGATCGTCATCTATATCAGTGCTAGTGTCTGACGGTATTGAATCAGAAGCACACGCAGAAAAATACGCAAAATCTAAATCTTCATTAATATACCAACCGCCTACATCATCGGTGGTATTATCGACAACGGGTTTATTAGTGCCCGTTACAAGTGGTTCTAACTCCCACAGGCACTCTTCTTTCTCAAGCTCAGTGTCAGCCTCATTACCAGAGTCTGGTTCTTCTGGTTGTGGGGCTTCATCCGTTTCCACCGGATCTTGGTACAGCAAAGAGTCGGTGAAATAATTCTCGACCCCCTTGAACGGATGCCTTTCGGCAATCAACGTCTACACATTTCCACCCCCGTCAATGTACTTCATGACTTGGTGGAGAGTGGAGGGAATGATGGAGTTGCGGTGAATCCACGGTCGTCCCAGCAACAGATTGTAGGAAGTGTCGGCATCGATGATGTAGCATGTCACCTCCGACTTGAGGCTTCCAATCTGACACTTGAGCTTGATCTTCCCCATCGGACGGGTCTGGTTGGCATTGAACCCATAGATAGTCGTCTGGGTAGGGCTCAAACGATGGGTAGGAATGCCGAGATGTTGCATGACCCGGCGAGGCATGATGCTCAACGCGGACCCTGGATCTACCTGGATGCGGTTCACCTCAGACGATCTGATATACCCTGTGTAGTACAGGGGTCGATCATGCTTCCCTTTCACCTGCATATCATCTGCCGTGAAGGTGATGCAGGGGGCATTCTGGGAGGTGTGGAGGCAATGCTCTACATCTTCCTCCTTCGGCACCTGGGTCATGAAGACGTCAGCATTTGCCAGAGCTTCTTGCAGAGCTTCCCTGGTCGACTTTGATAGTCTAAGAAGTTCATACAAGGTAATGCGTGCCGGAATGTTGGCCAACTGAGCCAGGACATCAAAGCGGTAAGGTGGCGTAGATCCTTCCGTAATGCCCTTTTGAAGGGCTCGAGAAAATCGAGTCCCCTTCTGCTTCTCCACAGGTGGCTTTGTGGAGGGCCTGACTGGCTCCGCAGTTGGTTGTGGAGGGACTTCTGCCGTTTCGCCGTACTGTTTCAAGTACGCCTGTCCTGAACGGGTTCCCGCCATCGGTTGGTTGGGCTCTGCGGCCAGGACTATCGTTTCCTCCTCTGAGTCGGTCAGTGAAGGGATATCAGTCTCCGCTTCTCGAGAGGAGGCACCTACCACATTGCAGGATGAGGCTTTTGCCTTGCCTTTGGATTTCCTGTTGGTCACAGTAGTCCATTGCTGTTCATTGACAAGGTCAGGGTGGACCCACATAATTTCCCCTGAGGTGTAGGGACGGGTACCAAGCCTTTCTCTTGCTGCTGGTGAGGGTCTGTGTTGACCACTCTCAGCTCTCCTCTTGGGATAGGAGCTACCCCTGCAGGCGTTGGAGGTTGTCTCCCGAACTGGAGAACTGACGTCACATTAGCCGTCACCTTCTTCTGCTCTGGTCGGAGTTTTAACACCTCCGCGTCAATCAGAGCTTGAAGGACGTCCTTAAAGACGTAGCAGCTTTTGGTAGGATGTCCCAACATTCTGTGGTACATGCAGTAGTTGGGATTGTCGGTCTTGCCGACTTCCTCTGGGCGTCGAGCTTCAGGGAGCTTCAGTCGGTTGCTCTTGTTGAGTAGTTTAAAGAGCGAATCGACATGTTCCTCCTTGAAGGAATATTGTTTGTTGGCGCGTGGCTGGCTTGAAGAGCCACTCGCCTTGCCTGTTTGAGGTTTGGCGGGAGATTTGGTCTCCGTGGTCAAATTATCCTTCCGCTTTGTTTGGAGGGATGTGTCCGGCGCACGCCTTGTCGACCTTTCCGGCCTAGGCTTACCTTCCTCCGCTCGGACGCGGGCGACAATCTCCTCAGCCTGTTCACCTTGTTGGACTAATTGCTTCCAGGTGCGGCTTTCAGCAACTCCTATTTGAGCAAGGAGTGAGGTTTGGAGATTGTGGCGACATGTTTCCACCAGGGTGGCCTGGGTCATACCGCTTGGACACCGGAGTGCCATGTTCCGAAATCTTTCCACGAAAGATTTGACAGACTCCCCTCTCCGCTGTTTGGTAGCTAGAAGGGTAGGCATTGTGACCTCCGAGTCATCCTCGAAGAAGCGTGTTAAGAACAGCTTCTCCAGATCGCCCCAGTTCTTGATAGAACCTTCTGGGAGCTTCATAAACCATTCAAAGGCTAACCCTTTCAGGGTGCCAATGAACAGGCGCGCCAAAATAGCGTCATTATCCACTATATTGGGATTTGAAGTAGTAGATGTGCTGGTTGGGGGACCCCTTCCCGTCAAATGCTTGGAGGGTTGGAGCCTTGAACTTAGGAGGGTACGGGACTGAATCCCACTCAGCCGGATAGGGCCGGACCACTCCTACTTCTTGGAGGTCTTTGCGATTAGCAAGGGCCTCGAGGCGTCGCTCTAGTTGACTCATTCTTTTAACATGAGCCTTTCCCTGGTCTTGGTTGCCTTTTACTTGCGACGAGGACTTGGACGAGCCGGAGGTAGATCGCCGCGTCTCCTCAGAAGGTTCGGAAGATGAGCTTTCTCCCTTTTTCGCTTTGCCCTTTGACTTTTTAGGAGGGGACCTCCTCCTGTCTTCGAGCAGCTGTGCAATCGCCTGCTTGAGGGAGTTGATAGATTCCTACTGAGCAAGAATCATATCCATTTGTGCCTTCTGGATCTGCTCCAAACGTTTAGTCGTCTCCTCAGGAGCGCCTGTCATGTAGGCGGAGGTCTCCTTCTCGACGGAAGAGTTCGAAGCCCTTGATTCCGCTACAGCGGAGTGGGAATCATTAATGCCATGGGCTAAGGCATTATAATTAATTGGGGGAATGGCCCCAGTCCGGGTGCGAGTGTGTCGATACACTCCTTCCGGTTCAGAGTCAGACTCGGAGTCGTCTGAGCTGACTGCAAGTTGTTTTCCCTTGCTCCTTCTTGTCATATTCGCAGTGAGCTCCGGGTACTCAACGTCAGAGAAGGTTCTCCTTCTGTGGGAGCGTCTTCTTTTAGCTGACGGAGGAATCAGGGTCAGCTGTCTGACTAAAGACTGCTGGTGCACGCCTGACCCGCAACGGCACTCAGTGAGCATATGGATGAGCCGTTGGCAGCAACACGACGAAGTGGCCTGATTGGCACTTCTTTTCTTCGTCAGATAATCCCTCAAATCCATGGGAGGGGGATTGAAAAGATCAACCTCGCAACATCGAAGACGGGAGGCATCCATGTGCTGCACAGTCTGGACGCAGACTTCAGGGACGCGGTTTTCGCGTCGCGGCTGTGGAACGCGCGTCTAGCGTCTCTGTTGAGATGAGACGCGAGTGTCGCGTTGTTGTTTGGTGCGTCGGAGCGGAGACGCTTGAGAGAGGGTTGGCTGCTGGGCCCCTCGTCTCTGGGTGCGTGCTTCCTGCGTTTGACGAGACGCAGAAGCTTCGTCTTGGCGCTTGGTAAGTTGGTCCTCAGAGGACTCAACTTGAGAAGTTGTGCGTTTGGGCCGCCAGACGCGGATTTCACGTACTGGACGTGGCGCAGGCAAGGCGCGAAATTGTACGTCGCGTCCAGCCTCAGTTAGACAACCGACGGTTCCAACTTGCAGCTGACGCGCACGTCTCCTCTGTCGACGCTCAGCGTTTCGATTGCGTCGAGGAGGTAGAGAGAAACCAACGACATCCTGATGCTGGCCACCAGGGATTTTGACCACGCGGGTCTCCTGAGAGACGCTGACGCGAGTGTTCTGTGCGACGCGGTTGGTCGCAAAGGTAGATGTGCCTGGGACCACGCGGGCCTTCTGAGAGGCGTTGACGCGCGTCTCTTGCTTGGCACAGTCGGCAGCAGGGGAGCTCGAGAAAGCCACAGATCGGGACTCGAGGCCATTCCCCGTTGAGACCCGGCGGCAGACACGGGTCTTTGGGCTCTTGGAGCCAGAAGAGAGGAACTCTTCGTACTTCGCCTGGTCGAACTCAACAACGAGCGATTCGACCATCTTTCCCTCATGGTGGACGTCATCTTGCGCCACTACCTGTTCGTCAGTAACGAAAGTTGTCCCCAGCGGAGTCGCCATCTCTCTTGTATGACCCGGGAAAGAGGGAGACAGTGAATTGCCGTAAAAGTTTTCCTTGAATCAAATGAAAAAGATTACAAAAAGAACTGTTCCTTCCGGTTACAAGGGAGGGAGGATGTTGAATCTTGAATCCCCCCTTTGTTTAAGGCTGGGTTCTTCATGTGGCGGTGGAGAGTGAATCTTGTTCTCCGTTGACCGGATGACCGTCCTTCAGGGATCTCCTCCTCGGCCGGTAGAAAGAGTAACTCAGCTCCGTCTACCAAAACTCTAAAAGAGAAGGTAAGCAAAGAGTAACTTGTAAGCAGCAAGCTAGCTTGAAGAGTCGAGTTCTCTCTCTGTTGATGATCTCTCCGTTGTCCTCTTCTCCTTCTTTTTTGATTGCCAAAAGTCCGACCTCTTCTTCATAGCGACGGAGCTATTTATAGAGGTCTTAGGGGTGAACGTGCCCCCTGAAAACGCTCCACAATGAGGGCCAACTTCCCCGCTACATGGGCGGTAACCAACCCACGTGCCTGCTAAAGACACGCCACGATGGGAGCTGGTTTCCTTTACGTGTAGGCAGTGATTGGTCCCTTAACCAAGGCGGTTATAACTGAGACGCGGGTTTCAGGCCGACGCGCCTTGATGTTGAGACGCGGGTGTCGAGCCAACGCGCCTTGATGCTGAGACGCGGGTGTCGAGCCAACGCGCCTTGATGCTGAGACGCGGGTGTCGAGCCAACGCGCCTTGATGCTGAGACGCGGGTGTCGAGCCAACGCGTCTTGATGCTGAGACGCGGGGGTCAAGCCAACGCGCCTTGATGTTGAGACGCGGGTGATAGTCCCTCGCGTCTAGAGCTTGAAACTTTGCTTTTCAATGGCTTGTCCTTCAGTAACTTTTGGACAGCCTACAACCCCGAAGCGAGACAATTTCGCGCACCAAAACTAGGGACCTAAGTCCCTGGTATTGTCGCAGAAATGTGCATTTGCCACATTTTCGTGGCATTATGGTGGGCCTACGCGTCAATTTTTGATGCGTGGCCTTGTCTCGTCTCCAGATTCTTCATTTTCCTATAAATACTGTAGGTTTTGTCAGAAACGAAGCAGATTGAGAAATAGGCTAGGTTTTCTCTCTTTTAGTGTAGGTTAGTATAGGTGTCCTTCTTTTCTTTTCTTTTCTTTTCTATTTTAATTTTGTTTTAGATCATGAATTAGGGCTGAGAGATCCAGTGAGAGAAAGTGAGAGATTGATGTAATAGATGGTGACAATCTATGTAAATGTGTCTCCTTTTCTCTCCATTGTAATCTTCTCCATCTCCTATATGTTGCTTAGCTAATTTTTCTTCTCATGGCAATCAACTACTAACCACTAACTATATAATCATTACTTGATAATCTACATGAATCTAATAGCCTCTACAAGGCCTTGCTCTTGCAAGAGCCATTGATGGCTCATGTTGATGGATTCTTACATTCTAACATTTCTAACATCTAACCCACTAACTTGATAACTTGCAATGTCTTCTTTATTTCATGCTCACCTCTAATCGGTTTTGATGATTTAATAGTAACTTGTAACTTATTGTGTGGTATGGATGTATTGTTCGAATGTAATAGAACAATCTTATGAGCCATGCTTTGTATCGTCTCTTAAAGCCAAGGACTAGTGATAACCAAGGATTCATGTGAGGCAACTATCACTAAGAGGTTAGCATGATTAGTGAAGAAATTAGTAGTTAGTAGCCATGAGTTTTCTTTATTCTTATTTTAAAAATCAATTTTAAAATCCTTTATCATTTTCTCATTGTTGTTCTCACCAACTTCTTATTTCATCTTTGTTTCATCTTCTTTTTATTTTCAAAACCATTTATCTTTTATTTTCACATTGTCGTTTTATCACCTTCTTCACCTATCACTTTCAGTTTTCTTTTTTTTATCCTTTTCTCATTCTTTAACATAGAAGAACTTATTAACATAAAATGTGAACAAGAACTGTTAATACTTCTATCGCCTCCCGTCCCTGTGGATTCGACCAGTTGAGCTAATGCTATAACGGAAGTATCGAGGGAACATTAGCGCACATAAAAATTATACCGATTTCAGAAAATACACATTTTAAAGTGCTTGTTCTGCCCCGATCAAATTTCGGCGCCGTTGCCGGGGATGGAATGATTTAAACTCGCGTTTTTTCTAACATTTTCTTCTCTGTTTTGGTGTGCAGATTAATTTTTGCAGAAACTGAACATTGTAAAACTTTTCTTTTGCTTGCATGTCCCCGCTTTAGAAAGCAGGGACCCTGCTTCCCAATTTGTGCGGCGAAAATCAATGAAAAGCCACAAAAATGCGGCAATTTTGTGGCATTTGGACTTCATCTTTTGCAGAGTTTTTGCAAGTTGCATATATTAATATGTTCTGCTCCTAAATTTCTGCTTTGATTGCCTACATACTACAATAAATTAAAGAGCTAAAACATGGTAATTGGACATTTTTAAAACGGTTTAGAAATTTGCATTTAGCCACGTATCGATTTCAATTCCAGTATACTGTATTTTGTTCTGTTGTTATGATCTAGACTGAGGTGTACATATGGCATTGCATATAGCATAGGACAAACATGTGGGTAATTTACTCGCTTTGTGTTATATTCTTATCTATATTGCACACTTGCACGAATTAAAATTAATAGCAAAACTCATACAAGATAAGGTGGGGAAGTCATTACCCTTCCTTAGCCTG
This sequence comes from Agave tequilana, assembly GCA_038442645.1. Classification (NCBI taxonomy): domain Eukaryota; kingdom Viridiplantae; phylum Streptophyta; class Magnoliopsida; order Asparagales; family Asparagaceae; genus Agave; species Agave tequilana. The sequence continues at coordinate 58,863 of JAVJIF010016127.1, forward strand.
AAAACCACCTCCCCACTCACACAACCCAAGTCCTGATAAAAATCGATATATGCTGGCACCAGGGATATCTCAGACTCATTAAGAGATTGATCGAGGGTGGAACTTGTTTTGAATCTTACTCTTATAAAATCTGTGTTTAAGGTTAGGGATTAAGAGGTTACGCCTCGAAGATACCGTGATTTGGCGTAATTAAGGCCTGTTGCTTACGCACGGATACCTCCCGCCGTATTTTCCACCTACCTGCCCATTAGCTTGTGGTCGAATTCACACAAAAATCTCCCCTGGGTAATCTACCAGTTAGGAGTCGTCAGGTCTAGGTGAATCTTAGTATAGGCTTGGTTTTGATTTTTTCTTTTCTTTTTGTTTGTTGCTTGCTTTTTTTTGTTTGTGACTGTTTGTGAAATAAAATTCAACAATAACAATTTTTTCAATTCTAATATGAATCCATATTTCACATCGACCCCATTTGATTCGGATAATTCCAACCAGGCTTTTTACAATATGAACCAACCAAATACATCGGGTTGGATTATCCGAATCAATACAACCCATACTCCCAATCTTATGACCATAATTTCTAAAATAATTACAACTCTTCACAAAGTCAATGGGGATTCACCTCCCCCGAGTTAAATTTTCAACCACCTTGACCACAATTTTCACAATATTCATTTTCCGACTTTGCTTCCTATGCTCCTTTTCTAGAATCACCATATGAAGAAAAATCTGAGTTAGAAAAGAATATAGAAGCCAACCTGCAAGAGGCCGAGCGACAATTTCAGAACATGTTGGCCTCCCCAATTTCATAATATTTTCAAGAGTCTTACTCAGTCCCACCTCTTCAAAATGATCAAACATCCATCATGGAATTGACTGAGGAACTCTTGCGTGAGTCCGAGCGACAATCTCTAAACTTATTAGACTCACAATCTTCACAATTTTTTCAAAACCAAGATTCCTACACTCCCTTTCTAGAACAACCATTTGAAGAAAAATCTGACTCAGAAAAGAGTATAGAAATCTTGCATGAGACCTCACAACAATTTCAAAATTCTTTTGCCCAGTAGTCTATAGGCTAGAAATACAATTGAGTTAATTTGTTAACATTCATAGGAATGAGAAAATTCACTCTTATCAACCCTTGACCAATTCAGATATCTCTAACTCTATCGATCTAGATCAGGAATCATGATGTCTTGAAAACCAAGATTCAATTTCAGCATACTCATTTGAACTTGACCAACATCAAAATTTTAAGAACCATGTTTTGGCAAGTTATCCTTTTCATTGAACTTGAGCGTGAATATGATCCTGAACCTCAACTTGGTAATTCAGTTTCACTTTTTGATTCAATGTTGACTCCGGTATCTTTACCTCACTTCAATCATTTTTCTGAGTCAACATTAGATCCTGTGCCAATCCATCGTGAAATTGAATCACAAATCTTTTATGATCAACAAATTGAACTTGACCAATTTCATACGTTTGAATGTCCCATTGACAAATTGGCAAGTTTTTCTTTTAAAAAATTGAATTTAGATTAGAATGTGACTTCGATCCTCAAATTTGTGATCCAGTTCAAATTCCTAAATCAATATTGACTCCTGTTTTGCTACCTGATTTGAGCAACATTTTAGAGTCAGTTTTGATTCCCATACCTGTCATTCTTAAACTTGAATCACCTATCTTAGAAAGTCACATTCCGTTGTAGGAAAACGAATGTGGATTAGAATTTCAACTTCTTGATCTGGACCCACTTCCTTCACCAATATCGACTCCAGAACCTTTACTTGACTTAAGTCAAATTCTTGAGTCAGTAGTCATTCCTGTGCTTCCTGAGTCCAAATCAATCATTCCATCTTTTCATACTCCATTTTGGGACAAGGGGTGTTGATAATAATGACTCCGAAATTATTTTAAAAATTTGAAAATTAGATAGGGTAAAATTCTTAATAAAAATCATTCACACACACACACACACACACACACACACACACACATATATATCATTTTAGTGGGTTGTAGTATAGAGGTCTCTGATGGGTTCCTCAGAACTCCACGCAAATTGAATTGGGCCGCATTTCGTGGACCAATCAGAACACCACCGGAATCACCACCTTGAGGTGATTTTTTCTTCCCTCTCTACTTGTTTCATGCATACATACATTCATGATGCATTGAGGATAATGCATGAGATAAGTGTAGGGGAGGGTTTACTAATATAAATTTTTTTAGATTTTCTTTCTTTTCCACTTCTTTTAGGATACTTTTAGAAAATGTTCCTTTTGTATAAGATTTTTCTCTTTCTTTAAAAACTTTTTGAAACAAAAGACAAAGTTTTGATCTATTTTTAAGAGAATTAAGATAAACTTAGAAATTAAGGAAGTCTTAATTATGGCATCTTAAACCTAGTCAAAATAATGGATCTTGTTTAAGATTATAGGCTAAGTAAGATAAATTGGAGAGATAATTTTATCTTGAATTTTTTACCTTAGTATGTACTTCACACTTATACATTTTTGGGATGAAAATAAAGACCTAAAATGCCATAAAAAATAAATAAAAAAATATACATGGTATAAATGAATATAAAACCACTTATTAAGCTGGATAATTATGTCTCAAGAAGCATAATATTTACTGTTTTTCATTGATATTGCAAAAGGGAAAACTTACAAAAAAAGTGCCGAGGAGCGAAATTACAAGCAATTCTTTGACAGAAGAAAATTACAGGTAGATCTTTTCTGAGATTTCTGGGGAAATGTGCCAGTAGGAATCTGATCAGCGCCGATCACTTTATCCCTTTGATGATGCGATCGATCAGCCAACCGGACTTTTGCCTGATGGGATTCCCTTCTAGCCTGGTTCAGGGAATCAGAGAATAGGAGGTTGGTAGAACCCTCTTGTTACTTCTCAAACTGCTCCACTTGGGAATTCCTTCTCGCCTGGTTCTGGAGATTCCTTGAGAGGGAGGAAGATCTTAGGGTATTAGTACCCTAATTAGAGAAGTAGTTCTCTGAATTCTTAGAAGCAAGAGAATAGATCTCTTGTTGGCTTCCGCTTTCATGTCCGCCGGTGGTCCTCTCTTCGAGGGGGGTCTCGGTCGGTCCGTCCTCTTCTCCCCTTTGCCTATGGTGGGCATTTATAGGGAGAACAGGGGTATAATGGCCCTGAAAATCTGAAAACAGATTGAGTCAATCTGTTTTGTATCTGAAAAGTAGCCTTGCCGCGAGGTTAGAAACCGCTTTTGCGAAGTAGCGCAGGACGCTAAGTGAGGAATATTCTCTTTATCTCTTCAATTAATTAGGAGATATCCTTTTATGAAAGATACCCCTTTAACTGATTGAGAGATCTCCCCTAATCTTTTCTCACCTATTGGGAGAGTCAAAAGATTATGGCAAGCAACTGCCAAATTTGATCTCAATTAGATTCGATCTTAATTAGATTTGATCTCATCTAGAGATTTGATTGGTCAAAGATGACCATAGAAGATCCCCAGCGGAGCTGCCGCGTTGAGCTCACAATGGAGCTGGGAGAAGCATCTGGCGAAGTTAGAAGAAAGCTCTTCAGCGAAGCTGGATAAACTTTGTGGCGAAGTTACCAATCAGCCTTTTGTGCGGCTGCGCTGAGCTAACTTTCTGTGGAGTTAGCTGAGCGTGTGCAGGCGAAACTGCAAGTCAGCTTGCAGCGAAGTTATGAAGGATCTTCCTACGATGCTAAGCAATTTTAGCTTCTCATGCGAGACTTATCTTGTGGGCTCGTGCAGGGACAAAGTGTTGAGCTAACTTAATATCCCTGGACCTGCCTGGATCTTCTCACGAGCTTTTCTTGGCTTACTGTCTGCTTCACTGGATCAGTAGAGTCCAAGTCGTTGATTTGTCACGTTGAGATGGGTAACGAACTAGTCGTCAGCTTGTCTGCCACTTATCTTTTGTAAATGTCAACAAGTTAGACATTGTTTAGGCCAATTAGGAATCTTGTCTTTTTTAAAGTGTCAACATGATCCTCTTCAAAGTTTTCGTAAGTCTGTAATGGAATGGTTCAGACTCCGGAATACTTTGAACTGCTTTGATTGATGGTATGTGAAATGCGAACGTCGCCATAGTGGTTGAGTTCAGCTCCGCTTTCAATCCTGCTTCCGGATTGGAATAAGTTCGCCGAGAAATCGCATAGATTCACGATTCTAGGTAGCTTCGCGTTAACTCGGTGTTTGGAACGACGTTCTTTTTCCGAGGCTAACTGTTTTTCGGCTAGTTACGAGAGGGATTGCTCCCTTTTCTGAGGTTAGAATAAACTCTCTTGCTTTTAACGAGGGAGATTGTTCCTTTCCTCGAGGCTAAGAATTTAAATGCTTTAACTTCGTCCGTGCTTCTAGGCTTAAAGCAGAAGCGGCGTGGTCAGGCCATGAGGCCTATAACTAGGACACTTGAAGTCCTCTTCAGAGAAACATACTTTTCTCGTTCTGAAAAGTGGGTCCACAAAATCCCCTCGTTGCCCAGGAAAAGAGACTCAGATCTCTGAAATAGTGAGGGCGCCCCTCTGGTCACTCACCGGCCAAGAGTTGGTAAGTCTCGGTCATCCGATGACTTTCAGGGGGTTCATCTCCCTTAGCTGTATCAGCTATCTTAGGGATTAAATTCCCTGGATCTTTGCATTTGACTGACTTTTAGAAAAGGGTTTCGACCCTATTTTCTAGCCTCTCGCGAAGCTATTGTTTTTGCTTGATCAGGAAAAGTCTTTTTCATGTAGAGTTCCTGTCTTGATCTATTGAATCTATCTGTTAGATTCGCCACATAAGCAAGAATTGGGACTTAGTCTCTTCGAGGTTGAACCAGTCTTGCCATATATGTGGGGCTAAGACTGTGTCCCTCTGGACTAGTTTGGCTTAACCATATAGGCGAGGCTAGGACTTGGTCCTTTTTGAGGCTTCTTCAGCCTAACTGCCTTAGGCGGAGCTAAAACTTGGCTTATGCTGAGCTAGTCCATCATCACTGCGCAAGTGAGACTATCCTCTACTTAACTGAAGCACTACTGGATCGGATATGAATTGCTTCGCCCAAAGAATTTGACTTAGCATTTCATCTTTGCAGTTTCCCTTTAATTTAATGCTAACCTGTTTCCAGTTTGCATTGCAGTGAACTGCGCTCGCCAGTCTTTTGTCTTGATGAAAGAGACCAAAAACTTGCCTCTTGATCTTCCAGTTGAAACTTTAATCCTAAGCAGGAGGAACATACTGGAGCAGCTGATGCGTGTTCTAAGAAGAGGTTGGCAGTTGCTTATCCGAGATGATCCACTTCGGGAAAGCGGGCGTCACCTGTAAGGTCTCGGATCCTTCCTTTGCCAATTTAAATCAAAGAAGATCCGGCTTTCTGATGGCAACTAGTCCTTTGCCAATTTTCATCAAAGAAGATCCAGCTTCTTGATGACAAAATCTGCCATTAAGCGAAGGATTACAACCTTGTGCAGGAGGAAGGCCTTTCGTTTCTAGTCGGTTTGGCTTATCACCTTGGAAGTAGATAGGACAACTTGTATGCCTTTGGAGCAATGATTCGGCTGTACGAAAGACCAACTTGATATAGCATCAATGTATCTTCCCTTTTGAATCAATAAAAAAATGTTTATTCTCTGTTTATCTGCTTTGTTTCCCTCATTTTTGATTCGAGAACACATGAAGTGGACTTACTTAGGTAAGTCTTTTCCTTAAGAGGAAATGAAAACTCTTAGCCGAGCAAGCTTCCAATGAAGCTGAAGAGAGATTTCCAACTAAGTTAGGAGCAAGTTTCTGGCGAAGCTAGCACGGAATTTTCACGAAGCTAGAGATGTGCTTTTAGTGGAGCTAAGGCACGTTTCTCAGCAAAGTTACTCAAGCATTGCGCGAAGTCAACGCTGAGCTCATGGCGGAGTTAGCCCTTAGCAGAGCTGAAGTAACGCTTCTCGGGAAGGCGCTTTAGGCGCTATTTCAAATTAATTTGAAACGACCGCCTGCGTCTCTCTCGAGGAGGCAAAATTTAGGTAATCATCAGCCTATAAAAGGCCGATCAGGCTGAAAGAGAAGGAACCACTTCTCTTTGAATTTTCAGAGAACTCTAAATCTCTTCTTCTTCTTTCTTCTTTGTTTGAAAATTCAAGAACTTCTTTAGTTCTCTGATGGATCCCAAAAGACGAGCAGGAAAAGAGGTAGCAACCTCTACAACGGAGGGACCTTCTCCTCCTCCGGTCATCGAACGACCTATCGCGAGTAGGGATCTTTATTTAGAGATTTTCATCTCTTTTTTTTAAAAGCCAATTCCTGGCTATTCCATGATGAATCTAGAACGATTCATTGTGATCCAGTGATCTCAGGGAGTTTAAGTCCCCTAATTTCCCTTGATTTCTCGATTGGGAATCTAAGAACCGAAGGGTTTCTTCTCCAAGCTTCTATGCGAAGCTAATCCTTAGGCGGGTCATATCCTGTTGAATGATAGGATGCGAAGCTAACTCTCAGAGCACAGCTAAAAAGGACCTTAATGCCCTTAAAATAATTTTTAGGTAACAGTACCTTTCTGACGAAGTTAGCCCCTGAGGCTTTGTCACGTTCTGTTGTCCGAGGTCAAGCTGTTGGCCCAAAAGGTTACACTATCCATTTATTGAGTTTTGATGATGACAAACCAAATTAGTGCTATTTGGTACTAATGTGTTTGTTTAAGATAAGTTTCAGGTTAGTACCATATTGGAGGCTATTGCTTAGCTATTGCAACAACTTCTAGGTTTCATGAAGCAAAGAAGGCATATTAAGGAAGGAACATAGAAGAAGGGGCTCTAGCAAGGCATAGCATGGCTCAAGACTTGAAGATTGCTCAACAAGATTTGTTTTTAGTTTTATAGGTTTAGAATGTTGTTAAAGAATGATGGATAGGTTTGAAGCTCAATCACACACGTTTTTGCGCACATATTGTTTCCAAGATGATTTTCTATAAAATGTACAAAAATATTTTTATACAAAATCCTCTGCCTACAAATCAATTTTTATGTTTTATACTTATTACTATTTAAAGATATTTTTCATAAAAATCAAAGTCTTTTCAAAATTGTGTTTTAAACCTGACTTTTGACCTGAGCCGGTCGACCGCACCAGTCGACCGTGCCTATGTCAGTCGACCGGTCGACCGGACTAGTCAACCGAGGTTCTGGCAGATGCACGTATCAGTGTGCATGTCTGTCGGTCGACCGGGCGGTCGACCTGACTGCAATGGTTTTGCTCTCGGGTTTGTTGGGTCGACCGGGCGGTCGACCGGTTGCCTGTAACGGCTCTATTTTTGTATAGGCGGTCGACCGACGGTCGACCGGACTAGCCGTTGAACAGTAAACGGCTATTTTCTGGGCTGTTTTAAATTTTGTCTTTTTGTGTTTAAAATTGGTTTAAGGGATATATTTCAAGCCTAATACTCTCTGATTAATCCTAATTATGTTTTATCCCTTAACCCTAGCCCTCTCCTATAAATAGGGGTGTTTGGGGAGAGATTGTTTACAACATTTTTTACAAGAAAAATTCAAAAGTTTAAGGCATTCAAAAGAGCTTTGTTTCTTGGTTTTTGTGCTCAAATTCTCTCTCATTTTCTGAAGTGGTTTTTGAAATACTCTCTGATTTAATTTTCTTTCTTCACTTACAACAAAAGCTTCATTCCTACTCATTATTCTCTAAGGACCTTTTGTAAGGGAAGAGACTTTTGAAAGAGAGAGTTTGTGGTCTTTTGACTACTCAGAAATTGCTTGTACTTGAGATTGTGGAGTTGGGTACTCCGATGTAATTGTGATTTCTTTGTGATAGTGGAAGTAGCTAGAATCCTTCTGGGGAAGGCGGGGAGTAGAGCTGGGTGCTCGAACCTCGATAACATATCCTTGTGTTTGCGTTTGGTTTACATTCTTGCACTTATCACTTGCTTATCATCATCATTGCCATATTTACTTGCTTTCATTCATCTTGTGAATCTTGTTGGGTGATTGTTACATCTTATTTTTAATTTGTCCATTGATTAGCATTATCACCTATTCACCCCCCTCTAGGTGATTTTCAATTGGTATCAGAGCTTGGACTCTAGGTTTTGGCTTAACATCCATAGAGAGATCCTTAAAATTTGCTAATCAACATTTTCATTCATACATTCATACACTAGTAAACATGGCCAATAACATTAAAACCCCTCCTAAATTTGATGGACTTAATTTTCCTATTTGGAAGGTTAGGATGACTATATTTTGCAATCTTTGGGTAGCTTAGTGGCCAAGTCCTTGACCAACCCTATGTAGCACCCGATGGTGATGAGAGCACTTGGACCGACTTCAACTTTAGAGAATATGAGGCTAACTCCAAAGCCCAAAACTCCCTATTAACCGCCTTGAATGAGGATGACCTTACACGGGTAATTCATTGCCAATCCGCCTATGAGATTTGGCAACATTTATTGGTCACACACGAAGGGACTTCACAAGTGAAGAGAGCTAAGATAGATCTCTTGAGGTCCCAATATGAGTCATTTAAAATGATTGATGATGAGTCTATTGATAGTATGATTACAAGGTTTACTAAAATCACTAATGGTCTTTCTTTCTTAGGTGATGACATCTCCAACGATCAAAAGGTGCGGAAAGTGATTCGGGCTCTTCCGTCTTCATGGGAGATAAAGGCCACCACCTTAAAAGAATTGAACGACAAGGACGAGATGGACCTCATTAGTCTCATTGAGAACCTAAAGACCCATGAGATGGAGAAGAAGGCAAGAGAAGAGGCCACTACTGCAAAGAAGAAATCCATAGCCTTCAAGACTTCATCCACCAATGATGACGATGAAGAAGACGAAGAAGAAGATGAGGAGCTAACTCTACTTGTGCGGAACGTCAAGAGGTTATACCGGAAAAACAAGCTTAACTTCCGGAGGAAATTTGAAGGCAAAGAGGAGAGAAGGATCATTTGCTACAATTGCCGCAAACCCGGACATATCATGGCGGATTGCCCGGAGTTTAAGAAGAAGATGACTTCCTCCTTCAAGCCAAAGAAGCGGGAAGAAAAGAAAGCATACAAGGCAACGTGGGATTCGGAAAGCGAGTCCGAAGAAGAGGTGGATACGGCGAACATGTGTTTCATGGCAAACACTCCTAAGGTAACCCTTCAATCTCATGATGATGAAGATGATGAATTAAGTAAGGAAGTTCTTGTACATGCTTTTGTTGAACTTTCCGAAACTTATGATAACAAGAAACTTGAATGCTTAAAATTGCAAAAGGAAGTTGCTTTTCTTAAAAATCAACTTGCTATGATTTCTAAAGAAAAAGATGATCTTTCTTCAAATCTCATTTCTATTCAAGAAGAATTTAGTGCCTACAAGATTTCTTGTAAGGCAAAATCTCCTATGATTGATAAAAATGAAATTTCTTCTTTTAAATCTAAAATAAATGATTTTGAAAAAGTTTTAAATGATTGTACTTTTAACACAAAGAAACTTGAGAACATGTTTTCTAAAAAGCACACCTCTCATGTTAAGTCTACTCATGCTCACACTATACATGCTAAATCTTTTCATGCTCACAACTCTCATGCTCACAAATCACACACTCATTATGCTTTCAAATATGGTAGAGTATATAGATGCACATATTGTGGTAAGAATGAACATTTAGCTAAATTTTGCTATGACCAAGTTAATAGATCAAATAATCTTGTTTGGGTTAATGAAACTAACCCCTAGGACCCAAGAAAATGTGGGTACCAAAATCAAGTCCTAAATTATTTGATGTAGGTACACACCAAGGCTCCAAGACGTAGGGAGCGGTGGTACCTTGATAGTGGTTGTTCAAGACATATGACGTGGGATATCAACAACTTTACAACCCTATCAAGGTACATGAAAGGTGGCTCCGTCACCTTCGGGGATGACTCCAAAGGAACTATCATCGGTATAGGTAACATTCAAATTGGTGCATCTACTATTATAGAAAATGTTGTTTTAGTAGATGGTTTAAAAGATAATTTGCTTAGCATTAGTCAACTTTGTGACCGTGGACTTAAAGTTGTTTTTGATGATTCTTCTTGCAAGATTTTTGATGTTAAATCCGATGTTTGTATTCTTACCGGTTTTCGTGACAATAATGTTTATATCATTGACATGCTTAATTTAGATTGTTCTACTAAATGCTTGAATGCTTTTGATGAAAATTCTTGGCTTTGGCATAGAAGATTAGGACATGCATCTTTTAACCATCTTGCTAGAATTAATTCTAAGGATTTAGTAAAGGGTATACCTTGCTTGAAGTTTGAGAAAGATTGCATTTGTGGTGCGTGCCAACTTGGGAAACAAACCAAGTCTTCCTTCAAACCAATTAAGGATATCATGACTACTAGGCCCTTAGAACTAATTCATATGGATCTTTTTGGACCAACACAAACTAAAAGTTTAAATGGTAGTAGATTTACATTTGTTTTAGTTGATGATTTTTCCCGTTTCACTTGGGTTTTCTTTTTGCAAAGTAAAGATCAAACATTTTCTCATTTCAAAATTTTTCGAAAAAGGGTTGAAAAAGAAAAAGGTTTTTCGATTTTGAGAATAAGGAGTGATAGAGGTGGTGAGTTTGTTAACCAACTCTTCATGACTTATTGTGATGAAAAGGGAATCAAGCATGAAATGTCTTGTCCTAGGACTCCACAACAAAATGGAGTAGTATAAAGGAAAAATAGAACACTTCAAGAGATGGCTCGGACAATGATAAGTGAATATGACCTCCCTCAATATTTATGGGCCGAGGCCGTAAACACCGCATGCTATATTTCAAATCGTATTTATGTGTGTAAGAATTCTTCCAAAACATCTTCTGAATTATATCATTCTAGAAAACCTAATGTTGCATATTTTAAAGTTTTTGGATGCAAGTGTTTTGTTTTATATACTAAAGAGAATTTGGGTAAATTTGATGCTAAGGTTTATGAAGCTATCTTTGTTGGATATTCTTCTACTAGCAAAGCATATAGAGTTTTTAATAGATCTTCACTTACTATTGAAGAAACCATGCATGTTAAGTTTGAAGAATCTAATGTAGTTGTTGAGAATGTTGTAGAGATTGAACCATTAGGTGAAGACATGGAGAGACTATCCTTGAAGGACTCACCCGCTCAAGAAGTAAAGCAAGAATCAATTGGTAATGTTCAAGAGGATAAAGAGGAAAGCTCTCAACCGCTTCCTAAAGCTTGGAGTTACGCTACAAATCATCCTAAGGAGCTCATCTTGGGTGATGCATCTAAAGGAGTCACAACACGCTCCAAACTCCATGACCTATGTGGTAACTTTGCTTTCATTTCTCATTTTGAACCCAAAGGCATTCTCGAAGCCGAGACGGACCCATATTGGTTGCTTGCCATGCAAGAGGAACTCAATCAATTTGAGCGCAACCAAGTTTGGCACCTTGTTCCTAAGCCCCACGATAGACCAATAATTGGTACTAAGTGGATCTTTAGAAACAAGATGGATGAGTCCGGAAATGTCATTAGGAATAAAGCTAGGTTAGTGGCCCAAGGTTACACTCAAGTTGAGGGAATTGACTTTGAGGAGACCTTTGCACCCGTAGCACGGCTTGAAGCCATACGGATGACACTAGCTTTTGCATCTTTCAAAAATTTTAAACTTTTTCAAATGGATGTGAAAAGTGCATTTTTGAATGGTTTTATTAATGAAGAAGTTTATGTTTCTCAACCTCCCAGTTTTGTTGATCATGTTCATCCCGATTTTGTTTTTAAACTTGATAAAGCTTTATATGGATTGAAACAAGCTCCTAGAGCTTGGTATGAAAGGCTTTCTAGTTTTCTAATTTCAAATGATTTTGTTAAAGGCAAAGTAGACACAACTCTATTTACTAAGCATGTTGATAATGATATATTAATTGTGCAAATTTATGTAGATGATATAATTTTTGGTTCTACTAATGAGCTTTTATGCAAGGATTTTAAAAAGGTCATGCAACTTGAATTTGAAATGTCTTCAATGGGTCAGCTCAATTCTTCCTTGGACTCCAAATTAAGCAATTGCAAAACGGGACATTCATAAGTCAAGCCAAGTACGCAAAGGAACTCGTAACGAAGTTTGGACTTGAAGGCTCAAAGACTTGCAACACTCCCATGGCAACTACAACCAAGCTTGATAAAGATGACCAAGGTAAAAATGTTGATATTAAATTATATAGAAGCATGATAGGAAGTCTTTTATATTTAAGGGCAAGTAGGCCGGATATCATGTTTAGTGTGTGTCTTTGTGCTAGATTTCAATCGTGTCCTAAAGAGTCCCATCTTATTGCGGTAAAACGCATTATTCGTTATATTAAGAGCACTATTGGGATGGGTCTATGGTATCCGAAAACCGGAGATTTCTCAATAACGAGTTATTCGGATGCCGACTATGCGGGTTGTAGAGTAGATAGAAAGAGTACTAGTGGGACATGTCAATTTCTTGGTAATCGTCTTGTTTCATGGTCCTCTAGGAAACAAAATTCCGTAGCACTCTCAACCGCCGAGGCGGAGTATGTTGCCGCGGGGGCTTATTGTGCACAAGTCCTTTGGATGAAACATACTCTCCTTGATTTTGATTTGCATTTTGATCATATAAAAATATTTTGTGATAATACTAGTACTATACACATGACTAAGAATGCAAATCAACATAGTAAGACCAAGCACATTGAGATTAGATATCACTTTCTTAGAGATCATTTTGAGAAAGGAGATATAAATATTGATTATATTTCTACGGATTTGCAACTAGTCGATATTTTCACTAAACCTCTTGATTTTACTAGATTTTCGTTTATTTGTGGAGAACTTAATGTTTGTATTATTGATTAAACATGTGATTCCTAACCCTTTTTGATGTATGACAAAAAGGGGGAGAATAAGTTAGTGCATGATAAAAAATAAATTTATATGGTCCTTGTTCCATATGAGTTTATATATGTTTTTGTTGTCTTGTTTTGTTTTCATGCGTTTTGAGAATTCTTGTGTTTTGTTAGTATCAAATCAAGTAAATAACATGTGTTTTTCATTATTGTTTCAATTGGTTTAAATTGGTATCAAGAGCATATATGTTTTTATTTTTATCAATGAATTCTTGTGTTTTGAGTTTAAATGTTTTCTTTATATAGCATAATTTGAGGGGTAGTCTTCTCCTCCCCTATATTTTTTATCTTGTAGCCTATTTGTTTTGTCATCATCAAAAAGGGGGAGATTGTTGGCCCAAAAGGTTACACTCTCCATTTATTGAGTTTTGATGATGACAAACCAAATTAGTGCTATTTGGTACTAATGAGTTTGTTTAAGATAAGTTTCAGGTTAGTACCATATTTGGAGGCCATTGCTTAGCTATTGCAACAACTTCTAGGTTTCATGAAGCAAAGAAGGCATATTAAGGAAGGAACATAGAAGAAGAGGCTCTAGCAAGGCATAGCATGGCTCAAGACTTGAAGATTGCTCAACAAGATTTGTTTTTAGTTTTATAGGTTTAGAATGTTGTTAAAGAATGATGGATAGGTTTGAAGCTCAATCACACACGTTTTTGCGCACATATTGTTTCCAAGATGATTTTCTATAAAATGTACAAAAATATTTTTATACAAAATCCTCTGCCTACAAATCAATTTTATGTTTTATACTTATTACTATTTAAAGATATTTTTCATAAAAATCAAAGTCTTTTCAAAATTGTGTTTTAAACCTGACTTTTGACCTGAGCCGGTCGACCGCACCAGTCGACCGTGCCTATGTCAGTCGACCGGTCGACCGGACTAGTCGACCGAGGTTTTGGCAGATGCACGTATCAGTGTGCATGTCTGCCGGTCGACCGGGCGGTCGACCTGACTGCAATGGCTTTGCTCTCGGGTTTGTTGGGTCGACCGGGCGGTCGACCGGTTGCCTGTAACGGCTCTATTTTTGTATAGGCGGTCGACCGACCGGTCGACCGGACTAGCCGTTGAACAGTAAACGGCTATTTTCTGGGCTGTTTTAAATTTTGTCTTTTTGTATTTAAAATTGGTTTAAGGGATATATTTCAAACCTAATACTCTCTGATTAATCCTAATTATGTTTTATCCCTTAACCCTAGCCCTCTCCTATAAACAGGGGTGTTTGGGGAGAGATTGTTTACAACATTTTTTTATAAGAAAAATTCAAAAGTTTAAGGCATTCAAAAGAGCTTTGTTTCTTGGTTTTTGTGCTGAAATTCTCTCTCATTTTCTGAAGTGGTTTTTGAAATACTCTCTGATTTAATTTTCTTTCTTCACTTACAACAAAAGCTTCATTCCTACTCGTTGTTATCTAAGGACCTTTTGTAAGGGAAGAGACTTTTGAAAGAGAGTTTGTGGTCTTTTGACTACTCAGAAATTGCTTGTACTTGAGATTGTGGAGTTGGGTACTCCGGTGTAATTGTGATTTCTTTGTGATAGTGGAAGTAGCTAGAATCCTTCTGGGGAAGGCGGGGTAGAGCTGGGTGCTCGAACCTCGATAACATATCCTTGTGTTTGCGTTTGGTTTACATTCTTGCACTTATCACTTGCTTATCATCATCATTGCCATATTTACTTGCTTTCATTCATCTTGTGAATCTTGTTGGGTGATTGTTACATCTTATTTTTAATTTGTCCATTGATTAGCATTATCACCTATTCACCCCCCTCTAGGTGATTTTCACAAGCTTCCAGAGCGAAGCTAATACTTAGATATTTTTCTACATCCTCCCTTCATGTAAACTGCAGCTGCGAAGCTGAGTTTTGGGGCGGGCTAAAGCTAGGCTTGTCTCGCTTGCAGGGGCGAAGCTTTGCCTTAAAATTTTTCTAGATTTGGCTTTCTCTTGCCAACTGAACTAATTTAGTTTCGTCTTGTCTCTGTAGTGCACTATACTCCCGGTCCTCTGAACAGTCTTTTTGAAACGGCCAGAGGGTTGGACAGCAATGTTAGCCTACAGTTCCAAGGACAGGCTTCACTATTCAGCGAGCGGAGCGCTCCCAGTCGGGATGCACTTATTCATGCCGGGGATCAACGCACCATGAGGAGCATCTTAACTACTGCTCCTCTTGAAGATCCTGACCGAAAAGTCTATCGGAAGCCCGGCTTCATGTTTGGAGATGCAGCGCCAGAAAACGATCACCAGCTGCTAGCCGGAGAGGGGCAGTGGATTTTCAAACTAGATGGCGAGAAGTATTATCTCCCATCTAGCAAGCGCCACTTTCCCTTGTCCTTCTTTTAATGTGTGACGAGGGCTCAAAAGATGCAGTGGCAAGTGATGCGGTTTACCGATTCCGTTCACGTGGGGAAGTTGATAGCTCCGTCCCCGGTTATACAAGGGCCGGTCCTCCTCGCTGCATATTGGGTCTCCACCCTAGGAACGTACTTCCGGACATCCCAGTGGGAGAAAATCCCGTGGTGGCTTAGACTTTTGGATATCAGTTCTTTAAGGCTCATGATAATTATCCAGCCACTGATTTTAGGACCCCTGGGTGGATTCATCCCCCCAAGGCATGGTGGAGGGACTTGACTTTATATGTCCTTGCCCATTTTGAAAAGGATCTGGAGAGGCTGGGACTCTACGAGGCCGTCAGGGCGACCTGTTACGGCATCCAGATGAGCGTAGTGAACTTCTACGCCATCTTTGAGTTGTACTGCCCAGCTATAGGGACCTTCTTCACCCCTGTTGGCGAATTGGGCATGGCTTTGCACGAGATGTGGGAAGTCTCTACTCTGCCTTTGGGGTCTCTCCCATATGAAGAATATTTCCCGTGCGAGGCGGAATTGGCACTTCTGGAGAAGCAGGAGCCCGCCTTGTTTGAGACTTACCGGGAGTTGATGTGCCACCTTTAATTTTCTCAAGCATGCATGGGAGCCATAAGGGAGCTTCATGCAGTTTGAAGAGCTGGAAAAATTATTTGTTCCCTGACCTAGAAAGTACTCCCGAAGCGGCTCACTGTGGAGTTGCAGATGAAGACATCATTCGCAGGGTGTAAGAGCACTCTCAAGGGGATTTGATTTTGGAGGAAGATGACAGATCCTATGAGAAAGGTGATATTCTTCGGAGTTTCCGCCGCAAGGCTTGTCGACCGATGTCCCGGAAGGCACTTCTAGCTGGTTTTTTAACAGTTTGGCTGAAGAGATGCGTGGTGCCATCTCCGTCTAGCGATGTCATTCATCCAACTGCCTTATTACCGGCTGTTGTCTAGTCCATGGTCGTTCTCTTGGACTTCTTCTAGCAATGGTGTGCTGTATTCAAAGAGGCCTTCGTGCATTGACGGAGGCTTTCTTAGGCCACCAACGGCGAAGCGGGGAAAGGGGACTATCTTGCCTCGCGATGGACCAAACCCCAGAATTGGCTTGCCATATACTTATTTGATGGTATGGTTCGCCCTTCACTGCCCCTCCTTCATCCAAGCCAGTGAGGAGCTCCCAGAAGGTGTTCGAATGGCGCTTCTCCATCGATTCGAGGGGTGTTCGTGGTAACAGACTTATTGGGCTGCGGTCCGCAAACTGCTGTGCCATCATGACGTCTAAAGCTTTTTCGGTGCTTTCCCTACCTTCGTAATGCAGGCTATGGTGAAGAATTCAAGGATGTAGGGGAAAGGCAGACGTCGTTGAGTCGGGGAGTCTTCGAATGGCTGGTTAGGATCCGGCCATCCCACTTGTTGTATAGAAGCGGGGACACCTGTTACCTGGAGCCCTATGTTCCGAGTCAGTTTGCTCGTTAGTTTGGGTATGACCAATGGTACGTAGATAATCCGAACAGTAGCCTGGCCTTCATGGGGAGTCTCATCGATGGAGCTCGTGCCTGGCGGTTTTATATTGCTGGCTGTACTGAGGCGCGGCTGTGCATGCCGCTGAGGACCCTGAACTTTCTGATGACCCTTGGATTCTGCCAGTGGTATAGAACTTTGAACTCTACACCAACTGAATTTTCTATTAATTCCCTTGGTGTGAAGTTGATCTCTCAGCGGTTGAAACGGAAGGTCACTAAGAGAAGCGAGGGTAAGAGGGTCCGCGTGCCAGGCCTCGGGGAATTCATTGTTGTTGATGATAGCAAGACCTCAGACGCAGGAAGTCCCCTCTTTGAAGGGGATATAGGTGCTGAGGCTCCAGCAGCTGCTTCTGGTGGGGAAGGCATAGCCCCCATAGAAGATGTAGAGGTGGAGGAGTTGGAGGAAGAAGATCCCGACGTCCACTTCAAACGAAAGTTGCAAGGCGGATCTCGTAGGAAGAGGGTAGTGAAGAAGCCTCGTCGTTATGCTCCTACTTTTATTGTAGAGGGAGAATCATCTACAGTGCCTCCTCTTTCTACTCCATTAGTCAGTAAGTTGTTGGCTCCTAGGCAGACCACTGGTAAAGCTGTTCCGGACCCGAGTAAGATCAGCTCCATTCTTGCAATACACTCTTATATATTCCATGCAGCTCATTGTTTACTTCATGACTCAGGAACCGAGGCAGTGAGAGACCCGAGAGCCGAGGTCGCAGGAGAACAGGGGGAGCGTTATAATCCTCTGTTCACTTATAGAGAAGGTGATGAGGCTAGCTATACCGCTGTCTCGGAAGAATCTGGAGGTGATGCGGCCGATGTAGGTCCTTCAGGTGCTGAGACCTCCAAAGGAAGTCCTATAGCTTCCAGCTCTTTTGGGTGGACCACAGAGGGTTCTGCGAGTGAAGGTGCGTCGGCCGTCCGTATTGATTCTGCCAAAAATTTTCCCATGGAGCCTGAGAGGACTGGAGTCGTTGTCGAGGGATTTCAGAGAGAGACTGCGGCTAAGGCAGTTATGGCGATACCATCTTTTAACATTTTGCTCTTTCGTGAGTAATTTTTCTCATGATATTCATTAGCCTTGCTTAATCAAAGTTTAACCACAGGTGCCCCGCCCTCGGGTGCATCGACTTCAAAGGGACCAACCAGTCTCCCTGAGGGACTCAGGGGTGAAACAAGTACTTCGACTGCGGCGGTGCTGCTGAGTTGGATGTTTTGTATCACGATCTGCCCTCTTATCAGCCCGAACTGGCCAGAGGAAAGGGGATTGAGGGAACAGTAGTCACGAAACCAACCTCACTTCCAACTATATCGGTAAGTGAGATGCCATTGGTTTTTCCAGTGCCGCCTATCTTGCCAAGCGCGGAGCTGAAAGTGATTACAAGTCTTACTTCTCCAATACTGGTGGTTGAGCCAGCTCTCTCAGAAATAGTCAGTAGCCCTACTTCGGTTGTGGCTAGTGTACTGGTTTCAATTAGGACTCCTCCGAGATCACCGGCGATCCCTTAAATTGCTCCAGCCAGTACTTCTACTATTCCTTTCACAGTTATGTCAGTGAAACCGGTGGAAGCTTTATCTTCAGAGTCTGCTCGTTCATCGGGAGTAGTTGAGGCCGAGAATAAATTCGTGGCTGAGTTAGTCGATAGCTTTTATAAGGGCATAAAGCGATCTGTTGCTTTGGTCTTGAAGGGCTCGACTACCTCATTCTCTGCTTTAAAAGTGGTCCTCTCCCGAAGCATTGACAGTATCCGAGGTATTGGAGGGGACGACCAGGCCGCCACATTGGAGATTCTGGTGGACAGGCTTGAGAGGGATGTGGACAAATGGCGCCGTCTTAGCCATTCAGATCTGAAGTCTTCAGTTCATGAACAGCTTGCGCACCTTGCTACTCAAATGCATGAAGCCCATCTCGCCGCTCAAGAAGTAGCTAAGGCAATTTCCTTTGACTCGAAATCCTTGGAGATGAGGAGAGTAGAACTTGGGGACGCCATAAATGCTTCTAACAGCGCTTTTCTTCACACTGAGGATAAGATTGAAAAGGCCAAGGAAATGATCAGGAAGTCTAATCTTCTTTTGTCCAAGGCTGAACCAGTGCGTCTTGAAGAGATT
Organism: Agave tequilana; assembly: GCA_038442645.1. Classification (NCBI taxonomy): domain Eukaryota; kingdom Viridiplantae; phylum Streptophyta; class Magnoliopsida; order Asparagales; family Asparagaceae; genus Agave; species Agave tequilana. The sequence continues at coordinate 77,753 of JAVJIF010016127.1, forward strand.
GCTCGGCTAGAGCAGCTTAAGGCTCAGAATGACGAAGTCCTACAGCAGGAGCTAGCACAGAGGGCAACTTTGGTTAAAATTGAGGCTCGCTTATCCCAAACGGTGAGCTTTAATGAGGCCGAGTTGAGGTCGCAGGTACTTCTCAGAGCTGTTAAGGAGAGGAAGAATAGGCTGGCTACTCTTGAAGAACGGATCAAGTCCTACGAAGCGCCCTCGTAGCTTGTAATCTGAGCATCCATGTATCCCTCTTTTGAACTCAATAAAAAGTAATTTTATTTGATTCCTCTGTTGAATTTCCAATTTGTTTTATTTTTCTGAATTTTCAATCCTTATTTTCAAATTGTTGTTACAATCCTCAAAAGGAAGCAGAATAACGGTATAACTAATCTAATCAGTGGCGGTAAACTGATAGTGTTAGTCACAGATTAAAATAAATAGTCCTTTCTGGACTAAAAGATGAGACTTGGCTATCTGTCGGTTTAGAGGTCGCAGGGACGTAACCGATTGCGAAGCCACCAAGCTCAGAATTTTGTCATTCAAAGGTGACGAACTGGACATGATGACAAAGAAATAGTCCCTACTGGACTGAAAGATGAGACTTGGCTGTCTGTCAGTTCACTGGTCGCAGGGACGTAACCGATTGAGAAGCCACCAAGCTCAAAATTTTGTCATTCAGAGATGATGAACTAGACATGATGATAAAGAAATAGTCCCTACTGGACTGAAAGATAAGACTTGGCTATCAGTCGGTTCAGAGGTCGCAGGGACGTAACCTATTGAGAAGCCACCAAGCTCAAGATTTTGTCATTCAGAGGTGATGAACTAGACATGATGACAAAGGAATAGTCCTCACTGGACTGAAAGGTGAGACTTGGCTATCAGTCGGTTCAGAGGTCGCAGGGACGTAACCGATTGAGAAGCCACCAAGCTCAAGATTTTGTCATTCAGAGGTGATGAACTAGACATGATGACAAAGGAATAGTCCCTACTGGACTGAAAGGTGAGACTTGGCTATCTGTCAGTTTAGAGGTCGTAGGGACATAACGGATTGAGAAGCCACCAAGCTCAAGATTTTATCATTCAGAGGTGACAAACTGGACATGATGACAAAGAAATAGTCCCTACTGGACTGAAAGGTGAGACTTGGCTATCTGTCGGTTCAGAGGTCACAGGGACGTAACCGATTGAGAAGCCACCAAGCTCAAAATTTTGTCATTCAGAGGTGACGAATTGGACATGATGACAAAGAAATAGTCCCTAACTGACTGAAAGGTGAGACTTGGCTATCTGTCGATTCTGAGGTCGCAGGGATGTAACCAATTGAGAATCCACCAAGCTCAAGATTTTGTCATTCAGATGTGATGAACTGGACATGATGACAAAGAAATAGTCCTATAGGGGGAATAGGATTTAATTATGAACTCCATGGGGATTTTGATATCTCCTTCGGATGTTATTTGAAAGAAATTGTTAGAGGTATATTGTTAACGTGACAACCAGAAAAGTCTACTGAGGACTGAGTGGGAAATAATAGACTTTGAGGGGAGTCTACCAGAAACTCGTTGGAAAGTTAGAAAATGAATCCCATAAGAGATTACATGTCAGAGATGATCGTTAACGTGACAAAAAGAACTCTGTGGGGATTTTGATATCTTCTTCGGATGTTATTTGAAAGAAATTGTCAGAGATATGATGTTAACTTGACAAGGATTCATTTACTGTTAGAGGTGGTTGAAAATAACAGTAGTTCGAGTGGACCTATCGTCCTGCTGAAGAGAATGACAAGTGGGGTTTATTCACTGGGAATATTGGTTTTATCCGTTGGGGAGTAGATTATAGTCTTGCTACCAGAGGTTTAGTGTTAACATGATAGGTTAGACTCATCATTTTGCAAGGAATATGAATACCTTTATATGTGGTCTCACCATTCCATGGATGTGAATTGGTAAGTAATTTTAGAAAGGGAATCAAATGGGAACAAGTCCCTTAGGATTTTTAGCAAATCCTCAGCTGTCAATAGATTTGGTACGCCTTTACCAACTACCGCTTGAGTCAGGCTAGCCATGCTATTCTCCTCAGCATGATGAGTTGTCGAGGACTTATGTTGGGCTTAAAGACCAACATTTTCCTCTATCCTTAACTACGGAATCAAATAGGAACAGGTCCCTTAGGATTTTTAGCAAATCCTCAGCTGTCAACGGATTTGGTACGTCTTTACCAACTACCGTTTGAGTTGGGCTAGCCATGCTATTCCCCTCAGCATGAGTTGTCGAGGACTTATGTTGGGCTTAAATGCCAACATTTTCCTCTATCCTTAATTGTTAGAGGTGTTGGATTATTTGGTTACTGTATTTGTAACCTTGATTCTTCTTTGAGACAACCAGTGTACGATCAGCTCTATACTGGTTATGGTTGTATGACCTCGTTTAGAGAAAGAGAGGAGCGCTCCTTCTGCATATCTTAGATTTGAAGGTCTTGATCAGAGGTGTAATGTTAACTTGATCATGAAAAGGATCCTATCAACGATAATATTATTTTAAGAACCTGCCGTTGATCGACATCATGAGTAAATCACCATCTGAAGTCATAAGGCGATATGCCCCATTTGAATAAATTATTTCTATTACAAACGGTCCTTCCCATTTAGGCTGAAATTTGTCTCTGGTTTTGTGCGTCATGATCATCGGTCGTCTGACGGCTAAAACTAAATCTCCTTTATGGAAGACTCTTTACTTGACCTTCTTATTGAAGGCTTTTGAGATCCGAGCTTAATAAAACTCAATGTGTTGCTGAGCTTGTATCCGCTTCTCATCTAGGGCTTCGAGCTCTTGAAGATGTAACCGATCATTGTCCTCTGTTGTCATCTTAGTCATTAAAGCGACTCGCAATGATGGCATCTGGATTTCTAATGGTATCACCGCTTCGCATCCGTACACCAGGGAAAAAGGCGTATTGCCTGTGGGGGTCTGAACCATGGTTCAGTAGGCCCGAAGACATTCAGTAAGCTTCTCATTCCAATCTTGCTTATTTGATGAAACGAATTTTTTGAGTAGCTTAATGATTATCTTGTTGAATGCTTCTGCCAAGCCATTAGTGGCAGGATTGTAAGCAGTTGATGCCACATTCTGAATCCGGTACTTATCGTAAAACCGGTAGAACATCTGACTCACGAATTGGGGACCATTATCATGGATGATCCGCCTAGGGACACCAAATCGATGGATGACATGGTGTTTGATGAAATTAACCACGTTAGAAGTTATAATTTCAACCAGTGGTATAGCTTCTGCCCACTTTGAAAAGTAATCGGTTATCGCTAGGATAAACCGGTGTCCTTTTATCGAAGAAGGGCTGATTGGCCCTGCGACATCGATTCCCCATGCTTCAAATGGCCATGAAGCAATAGTTGGATGGAGCAACTCTGAGTGCTGATGTATGAAGTCTGCATGGATTTGGCAGGATTTACACCTTCGTGCATATTGTATGGCATCGACTATCATGGTTGGCCAATAATATCCAAGTTTGTGCAATCGGTCTTTAAGTTTGGACCTGGTTGATGAACTCTGCACATGCCGTCGTGCGCTTCTTTGAGCACTTCCTGTGCCTCTAAATTGGAAAGGCAACGTAGGAGGATACCGTCATACGAGCGACGGTAAAGTGTCTTTACTATAGGATCATAGTAAAAATAGGGAGACCTTCGTCTGATGGATGACGCTTCTTTAGGGTTATCCGGCAGTAGACCATGCAGAGCATAGTAAATGAGGGGAAATCGCCAATCTCTCAGTTCAAGATCCGTTGAGATATTATAGACCTCTTTGATTCTCAACATATGTTTAGAGCAGACAAGGTGTCGAGTCGCCACTGTAAGGTGATACTTGGTGTCAACTAGCAAGGCTAGCGTTGTTACTAATGCAGCCAGAGCATCAGCCCTAGTGTTCTGGGATCGAGAAACGTGACCGATGTAAAAGCCATCAAACAGATTAGCCATTTCGATGACTACGTGATAATAAGGTACCAAATCTTCGTGACGGACCTCATATTCGCCATTAACCTGATTGACAATCAGTTTTGAATCGCCATAAGCTTCAAGGTAGTGTACCCCCATTTCATGAACGAGCTGAAGGGCAATAAGTAGAGCATTGTATTCTATCACATTGTTGGAGCATGATTCCGTCAGAGAAAATGCTCTAGGAAGGACATGATTTTGTGGAGAGATAAACACAACCCCCATACCAGCAATGATCCTGCCTTTAGGGCCTATTCGTGATGTTCCATCGAAGAACATCTGCCAAACTTCATGCTCTGAAGTTATATTAGATTCAAAGACTTCATCTGGAATGTCTTCATGAAGTTTTGATCTTTCCGGAATCAGATGAGCAGCCAAGAACTCTGCAAGTGCCTGGCCTTTAACCGCCTTCTGAGGGACAAAGAGCATGTCGTACTGAGACAAAAGAAGCGCCCACTTAGCTAATTTTGAATTTAATGATCCCGGTTTCGTCATGAGAAGACGCAAAGGGTTCACTCTGGAAATGACATGCATGGTTTGGCCGACCAAATAATGTCGTGTCTTCTGAATAGTAAAGACAAGAGCTAAGCATTCCTTCTCAATAGGATTATAACAAGATTCCGCCCCTATCAGAGTCCTGCTCAGATAATAAATAGCTTGTTCGTGATCATTATCGTCTTTTTGGCAAGCAGAGCACCAAGAGAATGGTCCATAACTTTCACATAAAGTAGGAACGTTTTCCTAATGTGGGGGCTACTAAGACAGGAGGTTTTGTGAGATATCTTTTGATATCTTCGTAAGCTTCTTGACAAGCTTGATCCCATACAAAAAAAACACCCTTTTTCATGAGTCGGGTGAACGGTTGATAGCGGCCTGAGAGATTTACGATGAATCTTCTGATATAAGCCAGTCTACCTTGCAGGCCTCTAAGTTCTTTGAGATTCTTAGGTGGATGCATGCTCTGAATGGCTTTGACTTTGTCCGGGTCAAGATAAATTCCTTTTGATGTAACAATAAATTCAAGGAACTTGCCACTTGAAACCCCCAAAAAGGATTTTGTCGGATTCATTTTCAGTTGATGAGCCCGCATTATGTCGAACGTCGTCCTCAAGTCATGAAGGTGGTCATTCTTATCATGACTTTTGACAGCAATACCGTCGACATAACATTCTACCGTCTTTCAGAGATGGTCGCGAAAGATTGTATTCATTGCCTACTAATAAGTTGCTCCCGCGTTCTTTAATCTGAAGGGCATCACGGTATAACAATATACCCCAATGGTGTCCGGAATGAGGTATTTTTTTCATCCCCTGGATACATCTTAATTTGATTATACCCTGAAAAGCCGTCTATAAAGGACATCCTTTCGAATCTGCAGGTATTGTCAATCATGACTTCGGTGATAGGCAGTGGGAATTTGTCTTTAGGACAGGCTGTATTGAGATCATGGTAGTTGATGCAGATCCATATTTTCTCATTCTTCTTGAGAATGAAAATGATATTAGCAACCCAATCTGGATGCTGTTCCTCCCGTATGAAGCCGCATGCAATGAGCTTATGAACTTCGACTTCAATAGCCTCCATAATGTTCGGACGAAACTGGCGTTGCTGCTGCTTGACTGGCTTGGCGTTGGTCTGATGTTTAGACGATGCATGGTTACTTATGGATCAAGTCGGGCATGTCTTCATAGTTCCATGCAAAGACATCTATATACTCCTTTATAAGTATCATCAATTCTTCTCTTTCTGCGAGTGATAAGCTTTCACTTATAAAGATGGGCTTAGGGTGATCTTGACTACCCAAGTTAACCTGGATCACCTTTTCTTCAGTAGGTGGTTCGCGTTATTCAAATTGCTTTTCTACTGGAGATCCAATTGCTGAGCCCATGGTTCCTCATCAATAACTTCTACTGGCTCCAATTGGCTGCTTGAAGTCATATTAACAGTGAGCTCTTTGAACACCGTTCTCATACTGACGTCCGAGTCCCATTCAGAAGTAGAGGCAGAGTGTGATGAGATGGTTTGTTATCTTCAGATTGAACCATTGCTGGCGGTGAGGTGTAACGTATCTCAATTCCCTGCGTGTGTTATCATAGTAATTTGCAGGTTTCCCTCTTGGCACGAAGTTGCGCAGAAAATCACGTCTTCCTTTTCCGAAATTCAGGCCCTTCCCATGCTTCAGGTTGTATCCCATTTTCCTCATCATATGGTATGCTGATCGCGCATAATGGAAAAATTGTGGGGGTGTCTGAGTCTGAACTTGAATCCGCGGCTGTAGACCTTTGCAGTTGGGCTTTACCGAATATTATTGGTAATTGACCCTCTTTGGATGGAGGAACCACTAAAATGGATCCCTTTATGAATTCCATGGGTGTACTTGATGTACTTGGCTTATGTAAAGGCATGTGCAGAGAGCTATCCCTAACAGATTCAAATAATTCAACACTCACTGGATAATCAAAGGAAATATTGTGATTAATTACCCATTCGCCCTGATCTTCAGAAGGAGTGTTACATTGGAGATTATTAGGACATGCTACAATCGGTTCACCGATCAAAATGGCTGGCATGTCTGCTTCAGATTCTGAATCCGCCTCATTGCCACTATCATCGTCGTCAGGCAATGATTCTTTTGATATTTCACCGATCTCTAGATACAGGAGAGCGTCAGTAAAGTAATTTTTCACCCTTTTGAATGGTTGCTTTTCAGCGAAGACAGTTCGTACTGTTGCATCAACATATTTGAAGCACTGGTGCAGAGTGGAGGGGACAATCCAATCGGCGTGGATCCAAGGTCTCCCTAATAATAAGTTGTATGATGTGTCAGTGTCAATGACATAGCACGTCACCTCTGACTTCAGGCTCCCTATTCGGCAACGGAGTCGAATCTTTCCAAGCGGATGACTACTCCCTGCATTAAAATCGTATATTGTTGTAGTGGTTGCAGACAACCGATACAGTGGTATGTCAAGGAAGTAGAGGAGTCTTTTGGGGATGATACTGAGTGCAGACCCCGGGTCAACCTGTACCCTTTCAATGCATGTCGAACCGATATAACCGATATAGTACAGAGGTCGATCGTGCTTGTTATCCTTGAGAAGTATATCCTCCGCTGTAAAGGTAATACCAGGTATCCTTGATTGCACATGATGGCATTTGGGGCAAGAAGACTGAGTGTCATCTTTAGGGATTTCTGGTATATATGTCAGGAATGATTCTGAGTTAGCTAGTGCATCTCTCAGTGCTTCTCTTGTCTCTTTCGAGAGACGAAAGAGCTCGTGTATGGTAATACGAGCTGGGATATTAGCCAGCTGGGCGAATATGTCAGAACGAAAGGGCATGTTAAGCCCTGGACGTGAAGGCTTCTTCAGGACATGGTCGAACCGGATTTCTTTCTGCATCTCTTTTCCCATCATCGGGAGTGGAGACGGTGTGGATATTTGTACTGACGTTGTCTGCTGTTGTGTCTCGTCAGTAGCTTTCTCATACTGTTTTAAGTATGATTTTCTGGATCGAGTACCTGTCGGCTGAGGTACATCAGCCTGCGTCGCTGAGAGAAGCCGCTGTGAGATTGCCATCATCCGGCAGGATGGAGATAACATTGCAAGATTTGCCCTTCGACATGGATTTCTTTAAATCCCATTGTTCATCTTGGGGAAGGTCTAGGTGTATCCGCATGATTTTTCCTTCTCCAGTGTCAAGGGAACAAGACCCTTATTCTCTTGAGTTTTAGCTGAAGGATGCTTTACTCTAGCCGCGCTTCAGGGATTGGGAAGGTTCCATCAGGAACTGTGACTTTTGGGGTTTTGCCGAACTCGAGGGTCACCATGTTTGTAGTGACTTTCTTTTGTTCTGAATTCAGAGTCAGAACTCCTGGCTTTAACTAAAGCTTGGATCTTGTCTTTGAGGATAAAGCACTTATCAGTAGGATGATGAATCATCCTATGAAAGAGATAATATTTAGGATTGCTTGTGCATCCCCTTTCGTTAGGGGCAACATCTGGCACCTTCAATTTATTCCCCTTGTGTAATAAATAGAATATTGCGATAACCTGCTCATCTTTGAAGGAGTATTGTTTCGGAAAAAACTTAGACTCCTGATTATTGAAGCCGTTCTTCTTGGCCTTCGAATGAATATCCCCTGACAATTCGAAGGACATAGTCTCTTTCCCTTTGGCTTGGGAAGATTGTGCCATGTCGCCGCGTCCCTTATTTTTCATACACCATTTGCCTTTAGGGGTGGATGGCTCGAACTTTTTAGCCGACTTTTTGGCTATCTCAGCTTGCTCGACCAGTTCTTTTCAGGTATGGGCTTTGACAGCTCCCATGTGAATTTCTACTTGGTCTAAGAAGTTATGCCTGCATGTCTGTAAGAGCATGGGTAATGACATCCCTGCTGGGCATATCAGAGACAAGTTTCTGAAACGTTCAATGTAGTCACAGACAGATTCACCCTTCTTCTGTACGGTAGAGAGAAGTTTATCCATGGTTACCTCGGTATTGTCCTCACAGAAACGGGAAAGAAATCAGGTTTCCTGGTCAATCCAGGAATTGATAGAGCCCGGAGGGAGACTTTGGAACCAGTCAATTGCTACCCCCTTTAAGGTGCCGATGAACAGTCTGGCCATGATAGCATCATTGTTTATAACATTACCAGTCTGAGACCGTAAGTAGTAGATGTGCTGATTTGGTGAGCTTTTTCCATCATATGTATGTAATGTTGGTGGTTTGAACTTTGGTGGGTATGGTACTGAGTCCCATTCCAAAGGGTAAGGACAGACTGTCTCTACTTTCTTTAGTTTATCCCTCTAAGCTAGGGACACGATTTGAGCTTGGATGCTTTAAGAACTTCAGCATCCATAGAAGAATTTTCCTTCGACTTCTCAGTCTTGGGTTGTTCATTGCTATGATGTTCTTCCTCATTACTCCGGTATCATTATTATTTTGGTTAATGAGGAGTTGGGCGAGCATCTATTGAATGTTGTCCAAGGTTCTTGCTGAGCCTTAGAGGTTTGCTCTTGAGCTTCCAACCGTCGACGGAGGTCATCATTACCGTTATCAGCCACATTCAATTATACTCTATCCGTTCGTACCGAGCTGATTGTCGCTAAAGAGGCATACCCACTGTCTTCGTCCTCCTCATCAGACCATTAGAATAATCTTCTCATTAGTACTAGTAAGGTTATTGTAGTTGAGGAGGATGGCTGCTTATAACTGTAGGGTATTGCGACCCTAGTCTGGTGTTTCGAAAGACACCTTCTTTGTGTACCAAGACTTCGTCAAGGCCCGGACTATAATCCGGTCTAGAGAACTGGAGGGAGTGGCATGCGACGCTCGTCTATCCCTACGAAGCTCTCGTCCCCTTCCGATCATATTAACGGATCAGAGGGCAGATCTTGCGATACGCTCTTTTTCCGATGCTTCACAGGATCTTGTTCCGATAGTCGATAAAAAACTGATCGTCGGTCTGGAGGAGTGGCGGGAATTAGTCCTGGCCGGCAATAGACTGAGTGGACTATCACCAACTGACATCCCACTTGTTGACAACAGGAGGGAGAAGTCCGAAAAGATTCTGACTTTCGTTTGCTTGTCAAGAATTCTCGCAAGTCAGACCCAGCCAGGCTTAAGCGGTTTAGCGCAGAGGCTCTGTTGGATTGCGCATAGGACGATGCCCTGTTCTTTTCATCATCACAGAGGTAATTAGCACTAAATAGTGCTTTAGCTCTAGCTTCGCGGCTAAGAACTTTGGGAATGTCCTTGGGTGCTGAAGCTGCATAAGCACCGCTGTCAACACTTAGGGACGATCCCTTAGCTCCACTGCGAAGAGCGAGCTTAGTGCTTGATGAACTGAGGAGGGAGCACACTGTGGTGCTTTGTCCGCTTCCTTACTGCGAAGGTGATTAGTACTGCTAGGTGCTTTAGTTCCAGTCTGGCGGCTGAGAACTCTGCACATACCCTGAGGTACTGGCGCTATGTTTGCCATGTCATCAGCAAATTCGCTCATAAGAACAAGGTTGGCGCGAGGTGTTGCTGCTCTTGAATTAGGCGAAGGTATAGTCGTCGTTTTAGCTTTGTGGCAAATGGTGCCGACGAAGCAGGTAGGCGTTTTGCCTTTGACTTCGCGGGATAGACGAACTTGTGGCTTAGCTATGCCTGAAGCTTCACATCTGTTTCGGTCTCCACATCTGCTTTGGAAGAGGGGACTTAGGTTCGCAGGGAACCTGGCTAGCCTCGCGCGAGACTGAGAGGAGTTGGGAGAATTCTACCTCTGGTTTATGCTCTGAAACCTTGGTCATTGTGACCTTTCTATGCTTTTGTGCATGAAGCATTGGACTACCTTCAGCGAGGAGTTCTTCGAATTTTTCTTGGTCGAAATGAACGACCAAATTTTCGACAGTAACAGACTCAGAATTCTGACCGTTGCATTACGGTCCTGCTTCCTTGTTGCGCCAGAGGACCATAATTGGCTCGCAGAGAGCCTGATCTGTCTCCACAGAGACCTGCTCCAAAGAATTAGCCAGAGGGGCTCTGGCTATGCCAACTTCCTTGCGCATACGTAGGGGAGTTTTGCTTGCCCCAGGAAGAAGTTGTTCGAACTTCTTTTGGCTAGAGCGAATGACCGGCGTTTCAGCAATAGACCTAGAGGTCTGATCGTCGCATTGCGACACTTGATTCTCAGCAGTGGAGAATGAACTCCCCAGCAGAGTCGCCATCTTGTTTTCCATTGATTTCGCAAAGGGAAAAACTTACAAAAAAAGTGCCGAGGATTGAAATTACAAGTAATTCTTTGCAAGAAGAAAATTACACGTAGATCTCCTCTGAGATTTCTGGAAAAGTATGTTGGCCCAGAGGCCTTCCACTCTAGTTTTGATGATGATTAACTCATGTAGTTATGTGTACTAATAATCTTGTTATTTTAGTTTCAGATCATTAATCAAGTTATTAGTAGGTGATTAGCATCAACAAGATGATTGGAAGCTTTCACATGTTGGTTCAAGAGCCCGAGCGTCAAAGATCATATATAGCACTTGCTCGGTGGATCAAAGAGTTTTGGATCGAGTCAGCTTGGAGATTGCGCTCTACAAGAAGACATCGGTACCATAGTTTAGTTTTGTGTTTAGATCCAAATTGTAAATATTAGAATAGTATGATATGCTCAAGTTCACAACACACACGTTTCATGTTTTGAATATTGGTTTTCGGTTTTTCCGTTTTTGGTTTAACCGATCTTGGTTTCATGAATAGATAGATCAAAACAAGTTTACTTGGTTTAATGTATATTAGATTTGTTCTATATACATGCATGCTTAACTTCTAGACAAACTTAGTTTAATAGTCTATTCATGTGTTTTATGTTTTGGTATTTTTGACAAAACATATTTTGGAATTAATGACAAATGGATATATATATGTTTCATGTATATATAGAATTATATCCATATACGTCATGCCTAAATGTTGTTTAATATCATGTTTTTGTATTTGGATAAGTTTTGGACAAAATGTATTTTCTATTCAAAAATCCAAGTTTTAGAAAATACTAAGTTTTGGATTTTGGTAAAAATTATAAGACACAAAAATGTTTAAAAATGTTTGTTATTTGTAATGAAATTTTTATCACATGTTTATATTTCAATATAAAAGGAGAAAACTATTTTTGTGTAATTTTTACAAGTTTTATGGATTTATTAAAATATTTTTCCATCCTGTTTTCTGACCCAGGACAATGGCTGACAGGCCAGGTCGGTCGACCGTGCGGTCGGCCGAACCAATGGCCGGTCGACCCAGCGGTTGACCGACGTGCACAGAGCTGTGTACGTCTGGCAGCACAGTGGGACGGTCGGCCGGCCGGCCGACCGGACCAGAGAGCAGTGCTCTCTGTTTTTTTCGGTCGACCGGGCGGTCGACCGTCAGTTGCCAACGGTCAAAATGTGACCGTTGGACGGTCGACCGAGCGGTCGACCGGTAGGTCATTTCTGACAGTTTCTGCTGCCAACGGCTATATTTTTCTGGGGGCTATAAATACCCCATTAATGGCCAGTTTTCTCTAAGATTTTTTGTGCGAATTTTTCCTGACCCTCTAGTGTTTTCACAGCAATCAAAAGAAGTTTTTGGGCTTTAAATTGAATAATCTATTTGGTGTTTTTGCTAGGGTTTGGAAAATCAAGAAAGGATTTTTGGGAAAAGATTTTGATTCAATTTCTTCATCTTAGTTTCTAGCTTTTTCCCAAAGATTTTCTGAGTTTTTGATTTCCATTCCTTTGGTTTTCTTCACACTTGAGCTACATCTACTATCTCATTCTATAGGATCTTTGTGTGGGAAAGAAATTGTTTGTGGTTGTTGTTTAGACCACCAAGTTGAAAACCCTATCTTTGCTTGGCTTTGTGCCTTTCCCTCATTGTGTTGAGAAGGTTGTGCATTTGGGTTGTATCCCTCAAGTGGTGAGGTGATCCTTGTGTTGCTTTGTGCTAATCCCTCAAGTTGTGAGGTGATTGTTTGTTAGCTTGGAGTTGTGACACAAGGAGGAGGTTGTGTTTGTAAGGAGAGGAGTTGGGTACTCCTTGTAATTGTTATTACCCAAAATCCTCGGTGGAGGTTCCCTTTGTGCGAGTCCTTTGTGGACAAGCTAGTGGACTTAAAATCCTTCTGGGTGAAGGCGGGGATGTAGAGCTGGGTGCTCGAATCTCGAAACATATCTTATTGTTTGCGCTTGATCCCTTGGCTCTTACTCTCTCTCTCTTTACTTTGTGCCTTGCATCTATTCATATTGTTCATTCATAATTATTTGCTTGGCTTGTTTGAGTGTGTATCTCTTGTTATTTACAATTAGTTTTTAAATTCCGCATCAAGTTCATTAGATTAGCATAATCACCTATTCACCCCCTCTAGGTGATTTTTCAATTGGTATCAGAGCCTCCGCTCTTGATAGTTAGGTTTAACCACCTAGGAGTGAGATCTTGGTTTGCTAATCTTCATTTGCATTATTCATTTGCACACATTTAGTTTGCACTCATGGATAGCCCTCCTATGTTTGATTTTGCTATACATGATATGTGGATGGCCAAGATGAGTAGTTATTTAAAAAGCCTAGGACATCTAGTTTATCAAGCCTCCACTATGGAATCATTCCCTAATAGTAGCAAGCATAAAAAGGCTAATGCATTAGCCCTTAAAACACATAGAGCATCTCTAAATGAAGATCTTTTACATGTGTTTGCTCATTATGATTCGGCTTTTGTAGTTTGGAGTATATTGATGTCTCCCGAGCTACAAGGATTGTCAACAAGTTGAGGAGATCTAGGAGAGACATGTCCGACGAGCATTGCCTCATGGTCCAAGGGAAAGACTCCCTTGAGGTACATTCGGATTCTCCACTAGATGATAGCTCTAGTTCATATTGCCATGGATGTTTTGAAGTTCAAACTTTAAATGTAGAACTTGCATCTAAACTTGAAAATTTTGTGGAAAAACATGATTCTTTGAAAAAGAAGCATTTTGAATTAAAAGAAGAAATGAAGGATTTATGTTCAACTTTTGAATCGGTTTTGCAAGAGAAGGAAGAGATTACTAGTGAACGTGACTCATTAAGATCTCAACTAGACTTTACCCTAAAAAGAAGGATGTTTTAAAAGGTAAAAATGATTGTGATGATGTTGTGAAAAACAATGAGGTTTTATCTTCAAAATTGGATTTTGTTTTAAAAGATAATTGTTTTGAAAAATGAAATTGATTTCATTACTAAAGAATTGGATTTGGTTTTAAAGAAAAATGAATCTTTAAAAATTGATATAGATCCTCATGTTTGTCATGCTAGTATAGCTTCTTGTTCTAGCACTCCTATTGCATGCTCCACTTTATCTTCAACTATTGAAAATGACATAAATATTTTGAAGAAAAGTGTAGATTGTTTGGGCTCCACTTTGAGCCAATGTACTTCAAATCATACACGCTTGGAAACCTTGGTTCGTAAGAAACAAGGTCCATTTTTACATGTACACCCTCCACGGCATACACATGCTTCCCACGGTCACCACCATTACATGTATGCTCATGTGTACACTTGTACACATTGTGGTCGAAAAGGCCACCTTGCTAGATTTTGCTATGATCATTTACATATTGAAAATTTAGCAAATAATCTTGTTTGGGTTAGGAAAGATACTAACCCTATGGACCCAAAAGAAAATGGGTACCAAAGACCACCCTAAAATTTTGATGTAGGTGTGGGCTCTCGCATCACATGAGAGTATTGGTGCCTTGAAGTGGATGCGTTCCGTGCTTAAAGAAAACAATTTGGATGCATCACTTTCAAGGGAAGTTTGGTGGAGGAGGACCGCCATTGGTTTGGAGAACTAGGGAGGTGCCTTCATCGGTTTGGTATCTATCTCTAACTCCCGTTTTATTTACATGCTTTCACATCATTGATTTATAACATGTCATGTTTTAAAGCTCATTATGATTGTGCCATGTGATTTAGATTAGTGATATACATGTTTAGTTATTTGAGACACCCATGGACCTATCTTTGTGTTCTCACTTTGTTTTTAAACTAATATGTATGCCCTAGATCTAATGCACATGCTTACACATGATGATCATATATGTTTATGATTCTTGTTTTGATATCTCATGTTTTTGATGTTTAGAGTTTATTATGTTAAATGCCATGATTCTTAGATCATTGACATGCATGTATAGCTTTTGAGATCACCCATGTTTATATGGACCCATATGTTGTGTTCTCACCATTTGTTTAGCTATTATGTTTATCATGATTCTAATAGCATGTGGATTTACATAATGATCATGTTTATTATTTTCATGTTGATTTATATCCCGTTTTATGCTTAATGATTTGATTACTTGTTTAGATGTTAGTTTTCATTAAAACTAGAATTTATACTTGTATATGTAGTGGGACACAAATAAATCTTTATATATGTTTGTGCTTGGATGCTTATTTGTACCCATTAAATGTGCTAGTATAGCCAAGTTTTGATGATTCACGCATTCTAACTTGTATTCCTCATCTTGAATATGTTTCTATGATCATGTGTTTTAACTTCATGTATATGTCTATCTTGTCCAAACTATTGATTATATATGTACATCCTTGAGCCACGTGCCTTCATGCATATACTTTTGTGGACTCATTATGTTTAGGATATGTATGTATACTTTAGTTTGTACATGACATACATATACCTTGAAGTTTAAATCGTTTTGATGATTTTCATGTTTTTAGGTAATCTCAATTTGCAATGAAAATCTAGTTTTTCATGTTTTCATGTTTTTAAGGAATTTCAATTGAGCTTAATTGAATATTTTCATGTTGATATGTGTCACATAACACTTGTTCACTCACTTTATTAGTTTACTCATGATTTGTTTTCATGAGACTATAATATGGGCTTTATGGACTTTGAGTGTTTAGTGATCATGTGATTTACATGTGTTTCATGAAAAATATTTATGTTTTATTCCTTGCTTGAAGGATTTCGTACTAGTTAACAAGATTTTCCATTTTACTAGTTCGTATTCTTCTTATGGTAGAGATTTTCAAATGTACTCTATTTTCAAACCTATTTTTGAAAACCCTACCTTCTATGGGTGGTTGGATGGGAGACCATGCCATGTATACCCTTCTTGAATATCTTTTAAACTTGTGCATGAATGGGTGGTAGTTATATGATGTATACACTTGATCATTATTGTTGTTTCAATTGGTATCATTGGACTCTTTCAATTGGTATCAATTTTGACCTTTCTTGTATACTCATATATGTTTGTATGTATGTATGCTTTCATTTTAAAGAATATCAATTTCAATTGGTATCTATTTTTCATACATATATGTTTTATTTGTGCTTATTATATCCCTATATCTTTAAGCACAAAATCTTGTTTATGCTAGTGCTTGAGCTTCAATTTTGTTTCAATTGATTAGTTTCAATTGCTTTTCAATTGGTTCAATTTTCAATTGGTATCTTATTTCAAGCCTATGCATGTGTTTTGTTGGTAATTCATAAAGAGGGAGAAAACTTGTATTTCATCTATCAATTGGTATTTGTTTTCTACTCCCATACTTTATGATTGAAAATATAAATTTGGTATCATATGTTCAAAATGAAAAATATTTACAATTAGTATCAAAATTTTTGTTTAGACATTCAAAATTTATTATGTTTAATTTCAATTGGTATCAAGATTTTTTATGTGTTTTGCTTAAAATTGGTATCAATATTTTTTTTTTGTTTGTTTCCTTTCAATTGGTATCAAGATGCTATTCTTTGACAAATTTTCACTTGATATCTTAATTGATAGTCACCCCTATTTGATTTTGTTTTTGTTTTAGACAAAGGGGGAGAACATTGTCTTTATTAACCCTTTTGTTGATTCATGGTTTCGAACAAAAAGGGGGAGAAAAATTATTGATTTGGTTTTGCTTTTACCCCTTATTGATGAGTGTTTCTTCGTATTAAAAAGGGGGAGAAGATTTTGTTTTGTTTTGGTTTTTACCCCTTTATTGATGATTGACAAAAAGGGGGAGAATTATTTGAGAAGTTTTATATATGCTTGTTTATGTTTTGCATATATTAAGTTTAATTTAGTTTAATTTTAATTGGTATCTAGAGCATGTTTTGTTTTTAAACATTTCATTGGTATCTAGAGCCATTTATTGTTTATGCATGATTATGCATTGTCATTCATTGCATATTTATGTTTATTTATTTTGTGCATGAGTTAAGGGGAGCTTCTTTAAAGCTTAACTTTAATCCATGCATATATAACTCCAAGAGTTTTGTCATCATCAAAAAGGGGGAGATTGTTGGCCCAGAGGCCTTCCACTCTAGTTTTGATGATGATTAACTCATGTAGTTATGTGTACTAATAATCTTGTGATTTTAGTTTCAGATCATTAATCAAGTTATTAGTAGGTGATTAGCTTCAACAAGATGATTTGGAAGCTTTCACATGTTGGTTCAAGAGCCCGAGCGTCAAAGATCATATATAGTACTTGCTCGGTGGATCAAAGAGTTTTGGATCGAGTTGGCTTGGAGATTGCGCTCTACAAGAAGACATCGGTACCATAGTTTAGTTTTGTGTTTAGATCCAAATTGTAAAGATTAGAATAGTATGATATGCTCAAGTTCACAACACACACATTTCATGTTTTGAATATTGGTTTTCAGTTTTTCCGTTTTTGGTTTAACCGATCTTGGTTTCATGAATAGGTAGATCAAAACAAATTTACTTGGTTTAATATATATTAGATTTGTTCTATATACATGCATGCTTAATTTTCTAGACAAACTTAGTTTAATAGTCTATTTCATGTGTTTTATGTTTTGGTATTTTTGACAAAACATATTTTGGAATTAATGACAAATGGATATATATATGTTTCATGTATATATAGGATTATATCCATATACATCATGCCTAAATGTTGTTTAATATCATGTTTTTGTATTTGGATAAGTTTTGGACAAAATGTATTTTCTATTCAAAAATCTAAGTTTTAGAAAATACAAGTTTTGGATTTGGTAAAAATGATAAGACACAAAAATGTTTAAAAATGTTTGTTATTTGTGATGAAATTTTTATCACATGTTTATATTTCATTTTAAAATGAGAAAACTATTTTTGTGTAATTTTTATAAGTTTTATGGATTTATTAAAATATTTTTCCATCCTGTTTTCTGACACAGGACAATGGCTGACAGGCCAGGTCGGTCGACCGTGCGGTCGGCCGAACCAATGGCGGTCGACCGACGTGCACAGAGCTGTGCACGTCTGGCAGAACAGTGGGACGGTCGGCCGGCCGGCCGACCGCACCAGAGAGCAGTGCTCTCTGTTCTTTTCGGTCGACCGGGCGGTCGACCGTCAGTTGCCAACGGTCAAAATGTGACCGTTGGACTGTCGACGAGCGGTCGATCGGTAGGTCATTTCTGGCAGTTTCTGCTGCCAACAGCTATATTTTTCTGGGGGCTATAAATACCCCATTAATGGCCAGTTTTCTCTAAGATTTTTTGTGCGAATTTTTCCTGACTCTCTAGTGTTTTCCCAGCAATCAAAAGAAGTTTTTGGGCTTTAAATTGAACAATCTATTTGGTGTTTTTGCTAGGGTTTGGAAAATCAAGAAAGGGTTTTTGGGAAAGGATTTTGATTCAATTTCTTCATCTTAGTTTCTAGCTTTTTCCCAAAGATTTTCTGAGTTTTTGATTTCCATTCCTTTGGTTTTCTCCACACTTGAGCTACATCTACTATCTCATTCTATTGGATCTTTGTGTGGGAAAAAATTGTTTGTGGTTGTTGTTTAGACCACCAAGTTGAAAACCCTATCTTTGCTAGGCTTTCTGCCTTTCCCTCATTGTGTTGAGGAGGTTGTGATTGAAAAAAACACCTAGAGGGGGGGGGTGAATAGGTGTTAGTGCTAATCTAAAACTTAATGCAAAACTAAGTGCGCTAAATGCGGAAGCTAATGCAAATTATGCACAAACTAATACAATACAACAAGTGTAGTCGAATTCCCCTTGCGAGGCTCTGGACTAACTCCCCTTGATTCCCCTTGAAATGGGTTGAGGCGCTATGTGAAGCTCTTGTTGGATGAGTATAAGTTGGGCACACACACAAGCAATCCAAGCAATGTGCACACACAATCAAGCCAAGCAATCAAGGATATAGCAATATGGATTATGCAAGGCACGAGCAAATAAATATGATATGGCAATATGAACTATCCTCAACACAAGCAAATATGATATGATATGAAGTATGATGCTTTGCACAAATGTAAAGAGAGAGAGAGAGTTAGAGAAAAGTGGATCAAACGCAAACACAAAGATATGTTACGAGGTTCGAGCACCCTTGCTCTACATCCCCGCCTACACCACCGTGTAGGATTTCCAATCCACTATACCGTCCACCAAGGACTCCCACCGAGGGAACCTTCACCGAGAAGGATTTTTACAACAATGGAGTACCTAACTCCCTCTCAAACAACCACCTCACAACCGAGGGGTAGGCCCGTAGCCAAATACAACAACAACAACAACACCTCTACCGAAGAGGGTTACAACCAAATCTCCACCTCTCACTAGAGGGAGCAAACCAATCACCCGATCACCTCTACCAAAGAGGGATACAACAAGAATAAGGGTGTTTACAATAAGTGGTTCCAAAAACCACAAACTCAAACTCTCTTTCTTTTCTCTTTTCTTTTCCACAAAAACAAGATCCTAATAGATTAGGATAGTATGATAGCTCAAGTGTGGAAAACTAGGTGTTTGGAAAACAAGCAACAAAGAAAAACACTTGGGAAAATTCTTGCAAAAGATATAGAATGAAAACCAAGACAAATCTCCCAAAATATTCTTTTCTTTGATTTTTCCAAAAACCTAAAACAATAAAGATTGAAAGATTAAAGCCCCAAACACTTTTGAAAAACTTGTTTTAAGCACTTCAGAAAACCAGAATTTTTTCTCTTCAAAAACTTGGCCAAAATCCCCAAAGAGATGGGGTTTATATAGGCCCATCAGAAAACTAGCCGTTAGGCTGAGCTGGCAGCCTGACAGGCTGCCGGTCGACCGCCAACGGTCAGAAATATGACCGTTGGGCAACTGCGGTCGACCGGCCCGATCGACCCAAATAAACAGAGAGCAGAGCTCTCATCCCGGTTGACCGGCACGGTCGACCCAAACAACCCGAGAGCAGAGCTCTCAGACCCGGTCGACCGGCTCGGTCGACCGTCCCAGTGACTCCAAACGTGCACAGATCTGTGCACATCTGGTCGACCGGCCCGGTCGACCGGACATCAGCCAAGTCGACTAATAACCTGGCTTAGTCGACTGGTTGAGTCTGGAACTGAAAACTAGGTCAGAAAAACTTGGGAAAAATATTTTATAAAAATCTTTTAATACTCCTAAAAATCACCAAAAATATTTTTATTATTTTATATCAAAACTCAAACAAGTGATAAAAGTTTCAAGACATGTATCAACATATTCAATTCATTTTGAGTCTTGTAAATTTTATCAAAAACAAAACTTGTATTTTTGTCAAACTTGATTTTTCAATAGGAAATTTGCTTTTCCTAAAACTTATAGAAATACAAAAACATGATATTTGAACATTATTAAGCATGATGCATATGGACATAGGTCTAATATACATTCAACAAATATATCATAGTTTTTGTCTTTAATTTCAAAAATATGTTTTATACCAAAACATAAAACTACATGAATAGGTATGTCAAACTAAGTTTGTATAAGTCATGTAAGCATGTATGTATATCTAGAACATATCTAATATACATAGAAATAAAGTAAACTTGTTTTGATCTACTATCCATGAAAACCAAAATCCAAATCATGAAACGTGTGTGTTGAGCACTTGAGCATATCAACTATACTAAACTTTACAAATAGATCTAAAACACACTAAACTAACCTATGGATATCTAAGTCTTCTTGATGATCTTCATCTTCAAGTTGACTTGCTCCAAACCTCCATCCATGGGCTAGGCAATGTGTGATCTTGACGCTTTGGCCCTGGAATCATCATGAAAAGCTTCTAAGCACCTTGTTGAAGCTAATCATCAACTACTATCTAGGTTAATGATCTGAAACTTAAACAACACAAGATTATTAGTAAACATAACTACATGAGTTAATCATCATCAAAACTAGAGTGGAAGGCCTTTGGGCCAACAATCTCCCCTTTTTGATGATGACAAAACTCATGGAGTTATATATGCATGGATTAAAGTTAGGCTTCAAAGAAGCTCCCCCTTAACTCATGCATAGACAAGTAAATAAAATATATGCAATGAATGTACATAAACATGTATGCATCAATATGCATAAAACACAAACACATGTTCTAGAAGCCCTAGTTACCAATTAATTAATAAAGCATTAACAACATAAACACTAGATGCTCTAGATACCAATAAAAACTTAATACTTACCAATAAAACTTAATATATGCAAAAACATAAGTATGCATATATAAAAACATGTTAAACTCTCAAATAATTCTCCCCCTTTTTGTCAATCATCAACAAAGGGGTAAACAAGGTAAAATCAAATCACACAAATTTTTCTCCTCCTTTTTGTCCAACAAAAAGATCTAGAAGGGTTAAACAATCCAAACAATAAAATTATGGGTAAAAATTTTCTCCCCTTTTAAGTCAATCAAAACAATAGAACAATGTTCTCCCCCTTTTGTCTAAAACAAAAACAAAGTCAATAAGGGGTGACTATAAACAACATGATATCAATAGATAAATATGTCAATGAAGCATCTTGATATCAATTGAAAATAAACAAAGATCAATAGATGTTATATGCTATATACACTCATGAAGAGGAAGATGCTAAGTTAGCTTCCCTACACATATGCATTACATGAAAGAGGGATGTTAAGCCCTAATTCACATAACACACATTATGTAATGAATAAGAGGAGATGTGAAGCTCCACCTACACACGTGTACCACATAAAGAAGAAATGTTAAGATCTTCAATACACAATACACTCAACATGAATCTATATGCATATAGTCAATACAAATCAAAACAAAATTTTAGATACCAATTTTAAGCAAAAACACATGAAACATCTTGATATCAATTGAAATTAAACATAATAAATTTTGAATGTCTAAACAAAATTTTGATACCAATTGTAAATAATTTTCATATAAAACATATGATACCAATATGAAATTTTCAAT
This sequence comes from Agave tequilana, assembly GCA_038442645.1. Lineage (NCBI taxonomy): Eukaryota > Viridiplantae > Streptophyta > Magnoliopsida > Asparagales > Asparagaceae > Agave > Agave tequilana. The sequence goes on from JAVJIF010016127.1 coordinate 99,503, forward strand.
CATAAAGTAAGGGAGTGGGAAACAAAAACCAATTGAAGAATCACCAATTGAAAGACAAAATTAAATTTTCTCCTCCTTTATGAAATACCAACTAAAAAGATGTATAGGCTTGATACCAATATAAAAATAATCAATTGAAACAAAATTGAAGCTCAAGCACTAGCATAAACAAGATTTTGTTAAAAATTTATATCTTAAGTACAAATAAAAGTGTATGAAATAGAATGAGTACCAATCACCAATAGATGATACCAATTGAAAATATACATACCAATAAACATATGAGTATACAAAAAGATCAAAATTATACCAATTGAAAGAATTCAATGATACCAATTGACATAGCAATAAGTTCAAGTGTATACATCATATTACAATACCTCCCAATCAAGGTTCAAGTATTAAATGATTTTCATTTTAAAGCATACAAGACCATGATCTCCCATCCATCCGCCCATAAGGGTAGGGGTTTTCAAAAATAGATTTGAAAATATAGTTTTGTTTGAAAATCACTACCATAGTAAAGAATACCGTAACTAGTTAAATGGAAAATCTTTCAAACTAGTACGAAATCCTTCAAGCAAGGAATAAAACGAAATTGTTTTTCGTGAAATAAGAAATCCACATGAAAATCAAAACTCTAATCCAATTTAGCACAATTTTGACTCATGAAAACAAAACATGAGCAAGCAATAAAAGTGAGTGTACATATAGAGTGTGAATATCATAATCATGAAAATATGGGCAATTAAGCTCAATTAATTCCTTAACATTGAAAATACGAAAATCATCAAAACTTATTTAATCTTCATGGCATATGTATGTCAAGTACAAATTAAAATATACATACATATCCAAAACACAACGAGTCCACTATTTATATATGCATGAAGGCACGTGGCTCAAAAGGATAAAACATGTATATCTAATAGTTTAGACAAGATAGACATATACATGAAATTAAACAATTAAACACAAAATCAAACTAAATCTTCACCAAAACGAATTTCATTTCAAGGTATATGTATGATTTGTCAACATAATAAGTATACATACATATCCCTAAACACAATTGAGTCCATATATAGATTTGCATGAAAGGCAAATGACTCAAGGGGTATACATGTATATCTTAAAGTTTGGCAATACAAACATATACATGAGGTGAAAAACTCATAAAAGAAATCCAAAATGGGAATACAAGTTTAAAATGTATGAATCATCAAAACTAGACTATACTAGCACATCTAATGGGTTCAAATAAGCAATCAAGCCCAAACATATATAAATTTATTTGTGGCCCACTATATGTACAAGTATAAATCCTAATTTTAATGAAAACTAACATCTAAACAAGTAATCTTAACAAGAAGCATTAAAACACAATATAGAAGTCATCATGATAAAACTAAAACATGATTACTATGTAAATTCACATGTATTAGATTCATGATGTACATTATAGTTTTAAACAAAAGTGAGAACACTAAGAATGGGTTCATACAAGCATGTGTGTCTCAAATACTATATATGGATGTCAAGGATCTAATAATCATGACATTTACATACTAATCCATAGACAATGAAAACATGCTATAAAACATTAATATGAAGGAATGTAAAGAATAATAAGGAGTTAAGAATTGTTACCAAAACCTAGAAGGCAACTCTCCTTGTCTCCAAAACATGGTGGTCATCTCCACCAAATCTTCCCTTGAAAGTGATGCATCCATTTAATCTCCTTTAAGCACGGAACGTATCCACTCCAAGGTGTCATCACTCTCACGTCATGTGAGAGCCCACACCTACATCAAAAATAATAGGAGGGGTGGTCTTGGTACCCATATCTTCTTGGGTCCATGGGGGTTAGTACCTTCTCTAACCCAAACAAATTTCTTTGCTAAATTCTCAACATGTAAACGATCATAGTAAAATTTAGCAAGATGGCCTTTTCGGCCACAATGTGTACATGTGTACACATGAGCATACATGTGTTGATGGTGTCCGTGTGGAGCATATGTATGCCGTGGAGGGTGTGCATGCATAAAAGTTGGAGCTTGTTTCTTACGAACCAAGGTTTCCAAGCGAGTGTGGTTCATGGCACATTGGCTCATAGTGGAGCCCAAACAATCTACTCTCTTCTTTAACATACAAATATCATCATTAATCCTAAAAGAAGAGGTACATGCATTAGGTAGACTAGATGAAGCTACACTAGCATGGCAAACATGTGCATCAATTTTATTTTGCAAAACTTCATTTTTCTTTAAACAAATTTCTAAATCCTTTGAAATAGAATCAATTTTTATTTTCAAAGAATTATTTTCTTTTACAACAAAATCAACTTTAGAAAATAAATTTTCATTTTTCTTCAAAATAGCATGGCAATTATTTTTAGTTTTTAAAAATTCATTTTCTTTTAGTGCAAGTTCCAATTGAGATCTCAATGAATCCCTTTCATTATAGACCTCAACCTTCTCTTACAAAACACAATCAAGTCTAGAATGCAAACTCTTATTTTCTTTTTCAATTTCTAGACTTTTCTTTTTCAAAATCTTATAATTTTCAATTAATTTTTCACAAACAATAGAAAGTTCTTCATTTAAAGCATGGGCATCAAAATTATCACATGAAGAACTAGAGCACTCATCACTATCTAAGTGGGGTTCCGAATGTACCTCAAGGGAGTCATTCCCTTGGACCATGAAGCATTGTGAATCGGATTCTCCACTAGATTCCTCTGGTTGGTTTGGCACTTGAAGCTCGGAGGTGGTGGTGGTTGTTGTTAACTTGTTCCACACTGCAAAAGCGGAATCAAGGTTAGAAACACGTAAAAGATAATCCTTAGGTAATGTGCTTCTAATGGCCTCTAGGGCTTGAGCATTGGCCCATACATGATTGCGATCACTAAGGAAGGATTCTTTGGTAATAGCAAGATAAACTTTATGACCTAGGGTTTGCAAATAAACGGTCATCCTAATCTTCCAAACATGAATGTTGGAAGGATCATACATAGGTGGGGTCATGAAAGCCATGGTAAACTAAATGTGTGCAAGCAAGCAAATGCAAACAAGATTAGCCTAAAATGTGGATCTTTAACTCTAGGTTGTTAGACCCAAAATCAGAGCACTTGGCTCTGATACCAATTGAAAAACAACACCTAGAGGGGGGGGGTGAATAGGTGTTAGTGCTAATCTAAAACTTAATGCAAAACTAAGTGCGCTAAATGCGGAAGCTAATGCAAATTATGCACAAACTAATACAATACAACAAGTGTAGCCGAATTCCCCTTGCGAGGCTCTGGACTAACTCCCCTTGATTCCCCTTGAAATGGGTTGAGGCGCTATGTGAAGCTCTTGTTGGATGAGTATAAGTTAGGCACACACACACAAGCAATCCAAGCAATGTGCACACACAATCAAGCCAAGCAATCAAGGATATAGCAATATGGATTATGCAAGGCACGAGCAAATAAATATGATATGGCAATATGAACTATCCTCAACACAAGCAAATATGATATGATATGAAGTATGATGCTTTGCACAAATGTAAAGAGAGAGAGTTAGAGAAAAGTGGATCAAACGCAAACACAAAGATATGTTACGAGGTTCGAGCACCCTTGCTCTACATCCCCGCCTACACCACCGTGTAGGATTTCCAATCCACTATACCGTCCACCGAGGACTCCCACCGAGGGAACCTTCACCGAGAAGGATTTTTACAACAATGGAGTACCTAACTCCTCTCTCAAACAACCACCTCACAACCGAGGGGTAGGCCCGTAGCCAAATACAACAACAACAACACCTCTACCGAAGAGGGTTACAACCAAATCTTCACCTCTCACTAGAGGGAGCAAACCAATCACCCGATCACCTCTACCAAAGAGGGATACAACAAGAATAAGGGTGTTTAAACAAGTGGTTCCAAAAACCACAAACTCAAACTCTCTTTCTTTTTCTCTTTCTTTTCCACAAAAACAAGATCCTAATAGATTAGGATAGTATGATAGCTCAAGTGTGGAAAACTAGGTGTTTGGAAAACAAGCAACAAAGAAAAACACTTGGGAAAATTCTTGCAAAAGATATAGAATGAAAACCAAGACAAATCTCCCAAAATATTCTTTTCTTTGATTTTTCCAAAAACCAAAAACAATAAAGATTGAAAGATTAAAGCCCCAAACACTTTTGAAAAACTTGTTTTAAGCACTTCAGAAAACCAGAATTTTTTCTCTTCAAAAACTTGGCCAAAATCCCCAAAGAGATGGGGTTTATATAGGCCCATCAGAAAACTAGCCGTTAGGCTGAGCTGGCAGCCTGACAGGCTGCCGGTCGACCGCCAACGGTCAGAAATATGATCGTTGGGCAACTGCGGTCGACCGGTGATCGTTGGGTAACTGCGATCGACCGGCCCGATCGACCCAAATAAACAGAGAGCAGAGCTCTCATCCCGGTCGACCGGCACGGTCGACCCAAACAACCCGAGAGCAGAGCTCTCAGACCCGGTCGACCGGCTCGGTCGACCGTCCCAGTGACTCCAAACGTGCATAGATCTGTGCACGTCCGGTCGACCGGCCCGGTCGATCGGACATAAGCCAGGTCGACTAATAACCTGGCTTAGTCGACTGGTTGAGTCTGGAACTGAAAACTGGGTCAGAAAAACATGGGAAAAATATTTTATAAAAATCTTTTAATAGTCCTAAAAATCACCAAAAATATTTTTATCATTTTATATCAAAACTCAAACAAGTGATAAAAGTTTCAAGACATGTATCAACATATTCAATTCATTTTTAAGTCTTGTAAATTTTATCAAAAACAAAACTTGTATTTTTGTCAAACTTGATTTTTCAATAGGAAATCTGCTTTTCCTAAAACTTATAGAAATACAAAAACATGATATTTGAACATTATTAAGCATGATGCATATGGACATAGGTCTAATATACATTCAACAAATATATCATAGTTTTTGTCTTTAATTTCAAAAATATGTTTTATACCAAAACATAAAACTACATGAATAGGTATGTCAAACTAAGTTTGTATAAGTCATGTAAGCATGTATGTATATCTAGAACATATCTAATATACATAGAAATAAAGTAAACTTGTTTTGATCTACTATCCATGAAAACAAAATCCAAATCATGAAACGTGTGTGTTGAGCACTTGAGCATATCAACTATACTAAACTTTACAAATGGATCTAAAACACACTAAACTAACCTATGGATACCTAAGTCTTCTTGATGATCTTCATCTTCAAGTTGACTTGCTCCAAACCTCCATCTATGGGCTAGGCAATGTGTGATCTTGACGCTTTGGCCCTGGAATCATCATGAAAAGCTTCTAAGCACCTTGTTGAAGCTAATCACCAACTACTATCTTGGTTAATGATCTGAAACTTAAACAACACAAGATTATTAGTAAACATAACTACATGAGTTAATCATCATCAAAACTAGAATGGAAGGCCTTTGGGCAACAGGTTGTGCATTTGGGTTGTATCCCTCAAGTGGTGAGGTGATCCTTATGTTGCTTTGTGCTAATCCCTCAAGTTGTGAGGTGATTGTTTGTTGGCTTGGAGTTGTGCCTCAAGGAGGAGGTTGTGTTTGTAAGGAGAGGAGTTGGGTACTCCTTGTAATTGTTATTGCCCAAAATCCTCGGTGGAGGTTCCCTTTGTGGGAGTCCTTTGTGGACAAGCTAGTGGACTTAAAATCTTTCTGGGTGAAGGCGGGGATGTAGAGCTAGGTGCTCGAACCACGAAACATATCTTGTTGTTTGCGCTTGATCACTTGGCTTTTACTCTCTCTCTCTTTACTTTGTGCCTTGCATCTATTCATATTGTTCATTCATAATTATTTGCTTGGCTTGTTTGAGTGTGTATCTCTTGTTAATTACAATTAGTTTTTAAATTTCGCATCAAGTTCATTAGATTAGCATAATCACCTATTCACCCCCCTCTAGGTGATTTTCAAAGTATACCGATAGGAATCTAATCAGCGCGCGATCACTTTATCCCTTTGACGATGCGATCGATCAAACAATCGGACTGCTGCCTAATTGGATTCCCTTCTCGCCTGGTTCGGGAAAATAGAGAATAGGAGGTTGGTAGAACCCTCCTGTTACTTCTCAAACTGCCTCCACTTGGGAATTCCTTCTCGCCTGGTTTCTGAGATTCCTTGAGAGGGAGGAAGAGTCTTAGGGTATTAGCACCCTAATTAGAGAAGTAGTTCTCGTAATTCTTGAAAGTAAGAGAATAGATCTCTTGTTGGCTTCCGCTTTCTTGTCCACCGGTGGTCCTCCCTTCTGGGGGGGTCTCGGTCCGTCCATCCTCTTCTCCCCTTTGCCTATGGTGGGCTATTTATAGGGAGAATAGGGGTATAATGGCTCTGAAAATCTGGAAACAGATTGAGTCAATCTATTTTGTATCTGGAAAGTAGCCTTACCGCGAGGCTAGAAACCACTTTTGAGAAGTAGCGCAGGACGCTAAGTGAGGAATATTCCCTTTATCTCTTCAATTAATTAGGAGATATCCTTTTATGAAAGATATCCCTTTAACTGATTGAGAGATCTCCCCAATCTTCTCACCTGATTAGGAGAGTCAAAAGATTATGGCAAGCAATTGCCAAATTTGATCTCGATTAGATTCGATCTTAATTAGATTTGATCTCATCTAGAGATTTGATTGGTCAAAGATGACCATAAAAGATCCGCAGCGGAGCTGTCGCGTTGAGCTCACAGCGGAGCTGGGAGAAGTATCTGGCAAAGTTAGAAGAAAGTTCTTCAGCGGAGCTGGATAAACTTTGTGGCGAAGTTACCAATTAGCCTTTTGCGCGGCTGCGCTGAGCTAACTTTCTGCGAATTTAGTTGAGCGTGTGCAGGCGAAACTGCAAGTCAGCTCGCAGCGAAGTTATGAAGGATCTTCCTATGATGCTAAGCAATTTTAGCTTCTTATGCGAGACTTATCTTGTGAGCTCATGTGGGGACCAAGTATTGAGCTAACTTAATATCCCTGGACCTGCCTGGACCTTCTCACGAGCTTTTCTTGGCTTACTGTCTATTTCACTAGATCAGCAGAGTCCAAGTCGTTGATTTGTCGCGTTGAGATAGGTAACGAACTGGTTGTCAGCTCGTCTGCCACTTGTCTTTTGTAAATGTCAACAAGTTAGACATTGTTTAGGCCAATTAGGAATCTTGTCTTTTTAGAGTGTCAACATTCATGCCTAACGGTGATCATAAGAAATAAATAATTCCCCCATATTTTTGTGGTCTTATTTACTCGAGTCCTTAAAAACGAGGGATATTTTACCATCTGGTGCCCTAAGATCATCTGGTCTGGGAGTCATCGGTTAAAGGTTCACCACCTGGGTAAAATAGAAAGCCTAAGAAAACTAAAGGAAGAAAAAAATATATATATAAATGGCTTGATAGTTGGAGTTGAAATCCCAGAAATCTTCACTGTCATAAAGTGCATAATATCTAGGTTTTATAATGGATTAGATATTCAATCTAATTTAAATTCTTACCTTAATTGAAGATAAGATCTTACATATAGACTAAGTTTGAGGGAGAATAATTTTTGGTGGACTAATGATGTTAGATCGCTTAATTTTTGCAAAAATATTTCGTAAACTTGTTTCTCTTTCAAAATGCATTTTCAAAATACTAATATTTATTCCCTTTCTTTATGAATTTTGTGGGGGCAATTCGCTGAAAATCCTCAAGCGACAACACTCCTCCTCTAGGGGTAACCTAGAAGTTTAACGGCTTGTTGCACACGCTCAGTGCAATTGCGTCATCTGTGAAAGTGGTGTAATAACATTTGTAGTATAGTTTTGCTTTTGCACGTTTTGCTCGAGAGGAGCAAAAAGATAAGTGTGGGGATGTGATTAGTCTACAATTATGCATTACTATATCACATTTCCCTACCAATTTATAATAAAATAATGTTTCTCACCCGTGTTTTGGTCTATTTGCAGATAATCAAGAGTCTAGGGGCAAAGGAGTAATAGGAGCTTAATTACACCCATTTTGGGTAATTAAATCTGAATTTCTTGGTGGCCAAGCAAGAAAGTTTTTAGAAGATACATGAATCTAGACGTTGGAGGGTGTCTGATAAAAATCTGGATGTCGAAAATCGAATCCATGAATATCTGGCAGGACCCCGAAGTGAGATGAATTCACGGCATTATGGTGGGCCCACATGTCAATTTTTAACGCATGGCCTCATCTCGCCTTCCAGATTCTTCGTTTGCCTTTAAATACTGGAGGGTCTGTCTATAAATGAAGCAGATTGAGAAATAGGCTAGGGTTTCTCACTTTTAGTGTAGGTTAGTGTAGGTGTCCTTCTTTTCTTTTCTTTTCTTTTGTATTTCCATTTTATTTTTAGATCATGGATTAGGGCTGAGAGATTAAGTAGAGAAAGTGAGAGATTGATGTAATAGATGGTGATAATCTATGTAAAGGTGTCTTCTTTCCTCTCCATTGTAATCTTCTTTATCTTCTACATGATACTTAGCTAATTTATCTTCTCATGACAATTTAACTACTAAGCACCAACCATGTAACCACTTACTTGATAATCCACATGAATTTAATAGCCTCTATAAGGCGTTACTCTTGCAAGAGCCATTGATGGCTCACAATGATGAATTTTCGCATTTTGACATTTCAAACATCTAACCCACTAACTTGCTAACTTGTAATGTCTTCTTTATTTCATACTCACCACTAACCGATTTTGATGATTTAATAGTAACTTGCAACTTGTTGTGTGGTATTGATGTGTTGTTTGAATGTAAAAGAACAATCTTATGAGCCATACTTTGTATCGTCTCTTGAAGCAAAGGACTAGTGATGGCCAAGGATCCATGTGCGGCAACTATCACTAAGAGGTTAGCATGGTTAATGGAGAAATTAGTAGTTAGTAGCCATGAGTTTTAAAAATTAATTTTAAAACCCTTTATTATTTTCCCATTGTTGTTCTCTCCAAGTTCTTAGTTCATCTTTGTTTCATCTTCTTTTTTATTTCAAAATCATTTCTCTTTTATTTTCACATCACCGTTTATCGCCTTCTTCACCTATCACTTTCAGTTTTATTTTCTTTATCTTTTTCTCATTCTTTAACATAGAAGAACTTGTTAACATAATATATGAATAAGAACTGTTAATACTTTTATCGCCTCCCGTCCCTGTGGATTTGACCCTTGAGCCAATGTTATAACGAAAGTATCAAGGGAACATTAGCACACATACATAAATTATACTGATTTCATAAAATACATGTTTTCAAGTGCTGGTTCTGCCCCGATCACCTCGCGCCAGATGCTATTTTAGCTTCACGCAAGGCTTTAAAACTTCAGGCGGGCACACATGAGGCTAGACAGGCAAACACGAGCTTATTTTAACGGCTGCTTGACCTGGTTATCTCCATTTAATGTGGGACACTGCCCACTTAAAGTAGCATTAACCATACGAAAGTAGTGGGTTAGCCACACTAATGACTTGGTCAAATGTTGACCTGGAAAAACCCTCCAGCGGGGGTGCATAAAGCTTGAAGCGAATATAACGGAGCTTCAGGCGGAGCTAGAATTAGTTTCAGGTGAAGCTAGAAGTTAGCTCTTTGTGGAGCTATGAGGAGCTTCAGGCGAAGCTATCCCCTTAGATTCATGCGAGGTTAAGTAGTGAACTGACTTAGCCTCATAGGCCAGCTTAGGCCTCTTCAGAAGCAATACTTGGCTTACTGTCTGCTTCACTGGATCAGTAAGATTTGAGTTATTGCTTTGGCCCTTGAGGATGGGTAGAACCTGGTCATTAGCTTGTCCGCGACTTATCTTTTGCAAATATTGACAAGTTTAGACATTATTCAGACCGGTTGATGTGCTATCTGGGATTTCTTCTTTCAAAGTGTCAACAAAAATCCATTACAATTTTTCATGAATCTACAGTGGGATGGTTTGGATTTCAAAATACTTTGAATTGCTTCGATTTGTTTGAAGAAAAAGCCATAAAATTTGCTTCGCCTTCATGGTAAGATTATGGTGTAGCTAAATTGCCTCGCCTTTGAGGCTCTTCTGGGTTAAATTCACTTGCAAAGTGAAGTTAAATTGTTAGCTTCATCTAGTGCTAGCTTCGCCTGCACTTAAGCTTCGCCTGCACTTAGCTAGCGCTTAAGGAATTGCTCCTTTTTCTGAGGCGAAGGACTTGAGTGCTTTAGTCTCATTGCGCTTCAGGATCTGAAGTGGCAGTGGCAATGTTAGGCCGTGGGCCTATAAATAGGACCTTCGTAGTCTTTTTTTTAGAGAAATAACTTTCTCTCTTTTTCTTCAGGAAAGGTTAAATAGAACCTTCTTCCCTCCTTTTCGTCTTTTTGAATAGACACTAGGGTTTTTCACCGTCCACATCTCTTCAGCTCAAGATTTATGGCATCCTCTCATCGTCCAGGAAAGGAGGTCGAAACCTCTGTGGTGATGGAGACCGTTACTTCGGTTGTCACACGGCATATAGCTCGTGAGTCTCGATTTTTTAGAGACTCACCCAAAAATTGTTGATTTTAGGAGTTTATCTCCCTCGATTTTAACTTTACAAGCTATTTTAGAGATTGAATTTCTCTTGATCATCGCATTGGCGAAATTAAAAAACCAGAGGTTTCCTTTTCAGGCTTCCAGGCGAAGCTATCTTTCAAGCTTCTTGGCGAAGCTAAGACTCGCTTAGTTGGGCAAAGTCAATTTTCAGGCGAGGCTATGCTTGGCATTTGGTGCGAGGCTATGCCTTAGCCTTTTTAAGACTAGGCCAGCTTTGCCATAAAGGCGAGGCTATGCTGGCATTGCCATATTGGCGAGGCTATGCCTTAGCCTTTTTAAGGCTGGTCTAGCTTTGTCATATAGGCGAGGCTATGCCTTAATCTTTTAAGGTTAGGTTAGCATTGCCATATAGATGATGTTATGCCTTTACTTTTTAAGAGAAAGACTAACTCTGTTAAGCAAAACTAAAAGCTCGTGCATGTTTATTCTCCTCGAGTACTAACGTACTTGCCTTTGCTTCTTTGCAATCCACTATACACCAGGGCCATTAAACAACTTGTTTGGGTCTATCAGATAGTTCCAAGGTCAGGCCTCACTTTTCAGCGACAGGAGTTTGCCAGAAAGAGACACTCTACTTCTCACGGCCGGTGAGCATGTTACCAGATGCATCTTGACTATTGCCCCGATTGAGAATCATAACCGGATAGTGTACATGAAGCCAGATTACATGTTCGGATGCAGCGCCTGATACTGACCAACAACTTCTCGCCAGGGAGGGGGGTCAGTGGATTTTCACCATCGAAAGCAAGAAATATTTTCTTCCATCAAGCAAGCGGCATTTCCCTCTCACGTTCTCCAATCAGTAATGACACTGTGGAAGATGAGACGGTCGGTGACCCGATCCATCGATTCAGTACATATTAGGATTTTGATGCTCAATGGCTATAATCGCTGTGGGTCACCCAGAGCTGCACTTGGTACGCACTCAGGGAGAATAGGACAAGACCTCCCTATGGAGAAAACCCAGTGATGACCTAAACATTCCTTACCAGTTTGTCAAGGTTCAAGGCAATTACCGGCGAGGGATTTCAGGGCTCTCGGCTGGATACATCGTGCTCTAAAGCCATGGTAGAGAGATTTAACTATGTATGTCTTGAAGTATTTTGAAGCAAATCTGATGAGGCTGGGACTCTACGATGCGATTAGGGTAACTTGCCATGGGATGGAGATCAGTGTGCCCAATTTGTTGGCCTAAAGATTACAATCATCGATTTGTGTTTTGATGATAAAAAATCATATGTAATTATTTAGTTTTATTCAAGTTCAAGTGTTTTAAGTATGTTTCAGGGTTCAAGAAGATATAACAGGTTTTTCCTCTAAATAAAGGTGTTGATGGCTCAAGGGTACTCAAGTACGAGCATGAAACCAAAGCATTCAACATCGCTATCAGAGAAGCCCGCTTGAAGATTCTTATAGTAAATTAGAACCTTTTAAGAATCTAGTTTATTAAAGAGTAAAATATGAATTGCTATTCAAAGATATACACAAACAAAATACACATTTCTGAAAGATCAGTTTATTTGTATTGGTGTTTTTGATATGTTTGGTTTTGATACTTGTTCCATATTTTCTTAAAAATTTATATCTCAATTTTGAACTTGTATCTCCTTGCTATACATGTCTTTATCCCCTTCAAAATCCATATAAAATTATTTAAATTCTTTTCTTTATTTTCAAAACTGGCCTTGGATATGTTTTGGCCTAAGTCAGTCGAGAGGCGGTGGTCGACCGTGTCTATTACAGGCTAGAATGATCGATCGCACGGTTGACTGAACCTCTGCCAATGGGGGGTGTGCATGTTCGTGCACGTTCCTGGTCGACCGCTCCCCCTGTGGTCGACCTCGATAAGTCGACCGACTGTAATGTTTTTGGTCTTAGTTAAAAACCGGTCGACCGAGAGTCAATGGTCTAGTTTTTAAAATTGCTGGTCGACCGGCCGGTCAAACGACAAACTGCCAGAATGGCAATAACGGTCAAATTTCAAATTCTGTCTTTTAACATATTTTTAAAACATGGTGATTTGAATTTTGTAGGTCAATTTCTTCGCTTTGTGAACTGGTAAACTATGGTAAATGTGTTTTTCTACAGCTATATAAAGGGTCATTGGGATTGAATTTATACAACAATAATTCTTTTGAAAATCAAAGTTTTCGTTTTCAAAGAGAAAAGTTTTCAAAGTTTCTTTGTACTCTAAATTCTAAAGTTTTAATTGAGTTTTCTACTCTTATATTCTCTCTATTCTGATTTTCACTCTCACAGACATCCTTGAGTTTCAAATCTACTTGTCACTCTATAAGAATTTGTAAGAGAGTTGTAAGATAGTGTTTGTGATCTCTTGACCACCAAGAGCTTGTTGATCGATCACATATATTGCATATATATTATCAAATTACCATGTTTATTATCTAATAAATCCTATTAATAAGTATTATTTTTTAATAAAATGCAGGCCCATTGCTAAAAGAAAGGGGAGAGAAACGAGCCCAAAAGCCCATAAGAATTCTGATTTTAATTCAGAATTAATTCAAAATCAGAAAAATCAGGGTAGATCATGGCAACAGAGAAGTTCAAAACCGGTTAAAACAAATCTTTCCAAATCAATCGGTTAAAGCCAAAGATCAAAGGCCGTTTTGTCGAATCCAGGAGCTGAAACGGGAAAACCAGCATGAGATAAAGGTAATCACCAAACGAGGCATCACACAACCAGGTGTTGCCGCTTGGCCACACCATGGCCACAGAAACGCAGCAAAGCTGCATTTTTGTGGCTTGGTT